>QXTE01000712.1:48287-59500 GCA_003942145.1 Platysternon megacephalum
CCCCCCCCCCCCCCCCGCGAATTCCCCCTAACACCCCCCCCCCCCCCCCCCCCAGCAGTCAGCTGCAGTGTTGCCAATTTAGCCATTTTCCAGCCCCCCTGTACATTGGCACATCCCCTCTCCTGTCAGTTCCTGGGGAACACCCGGCCCCTGGGCCCCCTTCGCTCCCCCCCGTGTGGCTGCAGTTTGGGGCTGTTTGGGGCAGCTGCTAGGCCGCCCTGCAGAGGAACTCGTGCTGGGGACGGTGTCTGGCCTGTGGCCCGCGGGCGGGCGGATTAGATGGGCCCCAGGGCAGTCCCCTTCCGGCTCTGCAATCCATGAATCTGCTCTTTTCACCTGCAGAAGTTGTGGCTGAAAAACCTGTGCCCAGCTCTGGTTCCTCAGACTCGCCCTTGGCTTCAGATGAAATAGCCGGGCCCCAATTCCAGTGTCCTCTGTTCCTGTGCGCGGAGCTGGGATGGGGGCCGAGAGAGCTGTGCGCTCCCCGTCTTCCTGCCAGGCCTTTGGGGCGAGCGAGAGCAGCTGCAGGGCTCCCCACAGCTCCTCTGAGCTAGAGAGCAGCCAAGGGAGAAGGCCGGGTCTGAGCATGGCTCTGCCTGTTCACAGATGAGATATTGCCCCCGTCAGCAGCAGGGTGCTGGGCTGGTTCGAAAATCTCCCCACTTATTTCTGAGAGTTTATGGGAGCTGAGATCTTGTGAAAATTCTCACCTGTGGGTCTGCTCAGCGCTCAGAATAATGGAGGTCCTGATGTCAGCCAGGGTCTGTGCAGTGCCCGACACAATGGGGGCCCTGATCTCGGTCAGGGTCTGTGCAGCACCCAGCACGATGGGGGTCCTGATCTCGGTCAGGGTCTGAGTATCACCCGGCATGATGGGGGTCCTGATCTCGGTCAGGGTCTGTGCAGTGCCCAGCACAACGGGGGCCCTGATCTCGGTCAGGGTCTGTGCAGCGCCCGGCACGATGGGGGTCCTGATCTCGGTCAGGGTCTGAGTATCACCTGGCGCAACAGGCCCCAAATTCAGTCACAGTCTGTGCATCACCCGGCATGATGAGGTCCTGAGTTGGGATCTCTGCAGCACCTGGCACAACGGGGCCCTGAGCTCGGTCGGCGTTTCTGTGCACATCCCACAAATAATAAATAATGATTAAAACCAAACAACTCCTGTTTTTTCCACACTGCCCCTGCACGGGATTCAGTGCACGGGTAGAATACGCAAGGGGCAGAGTTAAGGTTACATGGGCCACCATAAATGTGCTTTTTCCTAACTTTTGAGGGCTTGACACTGTGCTGTCGGCACAGGATTTTCCGGGGGTAGCCTTAACTAGGAGCTAAAATGTTTCTTCTTCTCTGCTGCAGATTGAGCGCCATGGCTCTTGATGGGTTCAAAGACGCTGTCTATCATGGGAGCCTGACAGAGGCGATTTCTAATGTGCAGCAGAGAACACTGGAGTCGTTTAACAGCCACACCCTCAACATCGCTGTCACAGGGGAGTCGGGCTCCGGGAAGTCCTCCCTCATCAACGCCATGCGGGGGCTACATGCTGGTGATGAAGGCGCTGCTGAAACAGGGATGCTAGATACCATGGGGGAACCGATGGCTTATCCAGATCCCGTCCTTCCAGGCGTCAACCTCTGGGACCTGCCAGGGGTGGGGACGTCCTATTTCCCTCTAGACAGCTACTGTGAGCGGCTCAATTTGAGCCGATACGACTTCTTCATCATCGTCGGCGCCCAGCGCTTCCGCTCCGACCACGCCAGGCTGGTCCGTGAGATCCAGAGAATGGGCAAGAGGTTCTACTTTGTGCGCTCCAAAGCCGACATGGACCTGGACGCTTCCAGGAGGCAGCGTCCCTCCAGCTACAACGAGGAGGGGATCCTGCAGCAGATCAGGGAGGACTGCAGGAGAGGCCTAGCAGCTGAAGGAGTGGGCCACCCACAGGCTTTTGTCGTGTCCAGCTGGGAGCCCAACCACTACGATTTTCCCCTCCTGCGGCGAACTTTGCAGACGGAGCTGCAGCGCCTGAAGAGACACGCCTTCCTGCTTAGCCTGCCTGCTGTCGCCTCGCCCATCGTCAACCAGAAAAAAGCTGCCCTGAAGCGGGAGATTTGGAAAATAGCCCTTTTCTTATGTCTTCTCGCTGCCGTTCCTGTCCCAGGCCTCGCTTTCTTGGGCACCTTCGTCGTCTTCAGGAAACATCTGTTTCGATACTACATCATCTTCGGCGTGGATGACAGGTCCCTCTCTGCTCTCGCCCGGCAGATTGGGAAGCCCGTGCTGGAGCTGACGACCGTGATGACGTCCTTGGGAATAACCCCCATGATGGCTCTGAAGCTGTTGTCAGATTCGGTGGGGGCTGCCGTGATGGTAGTGGAATATTTGTGGGAGCGCCATCCCGTATCTGGTGCCATGGTGTCAGGAGGGGTGGCACTGGTTACCACGTTCTTGATGCTGCAGAAGTGTTTGGCCTCTGTCGCTGATGACACCCGGCGGGTTCTGTGCAAAGCACTGGAGGCAGAGGGGGGAAATGCCATCTAGGATTTGGTGTTGCATTGGATGAGCTTGCTGCTGTCTAGAAGACACAGTCTTGTGCTTCAAGCAGGAAAGGTTCATGCTTCTCCATCCAGGAATTGCATGTTCAGTCCCCATAAACCATCTGGGGCGTCGTTGCACACTAGTCAAAGCGCCCATAACGAAGGAGACAGACTCAGTGACCCCTCAATGCTCCTGAGGTTTTACCCCACAAGGAATGAGGTAGCTTCCTTCTTGACCTTCATACAACAAACATAAAAGTATATTGAATCAGGTTCTATCAACCTAGGTCCCGCTGGGCTCCTCCATCCTTTTGGTATCTGAGCACCTTACAAACATGAATGGACCTGATCCCCGCACTGGGGCAAATCAGCTGTCACTCCATTGGAGTCAATGGGGCCAGATCCCAGCTGGGGACAATCGGCCGTAGCTCCATTGGAGTCAATGGGGCCAGATCCCCGCTGGGGTCAATTGGCCGTAGGTCCATTGGAAGCCGAAGGCCTTGTCCTCATGGGAAAGTTTTTCAGTATAACCTAAGGTGTGAATTGAAACCGATAGAATGATCCTGGTGGAACCTCGTGTGTGGATGCTCTCACTCTGGCAGAAGAGTCGCTTTCTTTCAGTTTCGTTTATGTCAGGGGGGGGGGGGGGAAGAGTTAAGCTAAGCCGGAGAATGTCACTGTTCTACCGGCACAAGAGCGTCCACGGGGCAGGGGGTTAGAGCAGCGGAACCAGTAAATCTGGCCTTTGAAGACAAGGCCTAAAAGCCTCATTAAAATCCTGCCCTGTGAATCTGGTCAGTTGCATTTAGCTGCAATGCTGGGGCAGTGGGTTTGCTGCGTGGGGTGTTTCACGCTGACCAGTATCGTCTGGTTGTTTCCTTGCACTTTTTCTTGGCCTGTTTGTTGACTCGACCTATTGCCAATAGTCTTACACTTAGATTAAAAGCTCTTCTGGGAGGGCCTGTCTTTGTGTTATATCTTCGTACAGCGCCTGACACAATGGTGCCCTGGTTTCTATTTGCTACCGTAATACAAACAAGTCACAATAATTGGCCGGGTACCGTGTGCCATCGCTATATAAACAGGCTGACAGTCAGTATCGATTCTAATCACAGCGTCTTGCCATCATGTGACGCTTTATTGACTCGTTCACTCCCGGCCGCGGATCATGTTTAACGTAATAACGCCGTTAGATTCCACACCCGCCAGCCAGCGCGTATCCGCATTTACCGTCATTCCCTAATCTCGGTATTTGTTGCCTTTGGGTTGACAGTCACCGCGCTGGTTTAATAAAGGTACATTAAACACACGCCGCTGCCTGCAGCTTCTTGGGCATCTCTCTGGCTTGAGATACGGGGATCTCGCTGGTATCCACAGTGGGGCTCTGCAGGGGAAAGAGCCCTCAGTATAACGGCCATACACAGCTGGGAACGTGCACCCCAGAACTAGAGCCTGCAAATCCCATGGGATCCGCTATATTCCTTGGTCCATTTTTGCGATACCCGGCTGGATGCGAATACCGATTTTGTATCTGCGCAGGGCTCTGACAGTAAAAGCCGTGGGGGCAGCTGTGCGGAACCGCGGTGTGGACCCTTCACCTGCCCTGGGCAGGGGGTCTGGGGGGCAGGGTTCAGGGACGCTGGGTGAGGGCTGCTCAGGCCTCCCGCCCAGGGCAAGTGGAGGGACCCAGGCTCCCCTCAGCTGCCAGCACAGCTCTCCCCGGCCCGGCTCTGGTGGCTGGGGGAGGGAGGGGGTCGGAGCTGCAGCCTGGCCATGTTATGCTTATAAGAAGCACACAGGATCTTTTTCAGGGGAAAAGGCAACACGCCGCGTTTATTGGAAATACAACAATTAACATATGCATTCAGTCACACCACACACACACACGCCAGTCGGTGTTATAGTCACCAGTCCAGAGTCCGGATCAATCTAGTAGCCAGCTAGTTTGATCATGGGTAGGGGGGAGCCGGGTTCTGTCAGTTGTGACACAATGGTCCAGGGAAGCCTTAGCAGGATGAACCCAAAGTTTCATGGCAAAGCCCCCTGTTTATATAGTGATTTTCCTTCATTGGGACCAATGAGTTTTGCACCATCATGCTGTAATTAATTGTTGTTTGATAAGTGCTTGTTTTTTAATTTTTTTTTATTTTGTTTTTTTATTAAGCTTTTTAGGGAGTTACCCCATGCTGGTTTTGATTATAGCTATTTTGTCCCCATTGATAGGTGCCTGTTTTATTTTCAGAGTCATTAATTTGCCCTTTTTTGACATTTTAATAGGGGTGTGTTGTAATTTTCTGGTGCCCTTGCATCTGTCCTCGGTTCCTTTTTAGAACATTTGGTTCAGTGATGGCCTTCACACTTATTTTTTAACACACACATTCCTTATTCACACACAAAACAGGATTGATTTACACCGAACAGTTGAACAAGAACATCAAATTGCAATGCAGGAGAAAACAATCATTGAATTCTCTTACTTATTTTAAAATGCTAAACCTACAACAAAGTGGTGGCCCTAAAAGGTCTGTTACTGACTTGAAATCAACTCAGACACAGATTCTGGCTGATGTATCTCTACCAATGGCCCATTAGGCCATTCCTTTCTGATATTCAAAAAGGGCTGGCAGGATATGATCAAATCATATACCAATACGTTTAATACAGGCTATATTATCTCATTATTCTTCATTCTAAATTATAGAAAATAGAAACATAAAATCCTACTTCTACATGTCCCCCTTTTGATCTCTCAAGAACAATTCTTGAGTGGGTCGTATTTTATACAACTCTTTCATAGCAATATACTGAGAGGCAATTTGAGCTTGTGGTTGTAATTTAACAAACATTCTTTTTGTCCAACAGCACATACAACACATTCCTAGCAAGCAAACACAGGACAATATTAACACAACTAGTAATGGATGAAACATAATGGACAATATGCCCTTAGAAGTCGGGGACCAGCCTGTAAAAACATCGTACCAATGATAGGCTGTCAGCTCTTTTTCAAACCTAGCAATGTTTAGCATGTCTCCATTTGCATGTAATATTTGAATGACACACTTCCCTATATCCCCTTGTGTTTATTGTAAAAACTGAGTCACCTTGGTTTCTGACAATAAGTGATTAGTTAGATCGTGCCAATCCAGGCTAAGGGTAACGGAGAAATTAACCAGGGTAGCGGTTATAGTTCTCTGTGTTTTTTCTATTTTTGGTAAATAGTATGTGTGATTGCTAGTATATAATACGCTGGCATTACATCTACATTAATCCACTGGGGGTTGGCTGATACTTGCATCTTCCCAAAATACTGTTTCCCAGGATGTAACACATACACATTGTCCGTTGTACAAAACGCGTCACATTTTCTAGTTCGTCCCATACACATGTTCCCAATGATGTGTCCTTTCTGCATGGTTCTATGGTGACAGTAGGGACAAGCACACCCATTTCTGAGGGCTCCACTCCGTACACCCTTGGGTGTCCAATAATTTCTCCTCTTTCCCAGCCCACTGACCCATAACCCAGGGTAGCCAAAAGGATCTCATGGTCAATTTTGGGAGCGGGCTCACTTTTGATATTTTTGTTTCCACAGACTGTGGGTGAGCAATTTTAACAATACTTTCACCTAATAACAGATCAGGCTTAACCATGCTGGAAATATATTGCATCCATTCATGTCTGCAGGTGTCGAACAAGGACCTCTTCTGTTGTTTTAAAAGATGCGTTAATACCCGAACATTCCCAGAAAGTACCCAAAACATTTCGTGTTCAAGTGATGCTAAACCTAGGGCTGGTCCACACTAGGGGCGGGGATCGAAATAAGATACGCGACTTCAGCTACGAGAATAGCGTAGCTGAAGTCGAAGTATCTTATTTCGAATTTGGCGCGCTTACCTCGCGTCCTCGCAACGCGGGATCGACGGCCGCGGCTCCCCCGTCGACTCCGCGAACTCCGCTCGCCCTGCTGGAGTTACGGAGTCGATGTGAGCGCGTTCGGGGATCGATGTATCGCGTCCAGACGAGACGCGATAGATCGATCCCCGCTACATCGATGGCTACCTGCCGATCCGGGCGGGTAGTGTGGACCTAGCCTAAGAATTTGCATCTCAGTACATCCTCTGGCCAAGGCAGTTTTATTCCCTAATTCTATTGGTTGTTTAGCAGCCAGGAGGTGGTGTTCAGCCACCACCACATATTTCATGTTGCTTTTAGATTTCCCAGACCTATTTGTACCAAGTTCACAGTAGTATCTGCCTGCTTGTGAATGAGACGATCTTGCAGTTGTGACAAGAAACTTAACTTATTCTTAATTACCTCCAGCTCTACAGTATTTAT
Organism: Platysternon megacephalum; assembly: GCA_003942145.1. Taxonomy (NCBI): domain Eukaryota; kingdom Metazoa; phylum Chordata; order Testudines; family Platysternidae; genus Platysternon; species Platysternon megacephalum. The sequence continues at coordinate 55,161 of QXTE01000712.1, forward strand.
AATCCCTGCTCCAAAACCAACTCCTCCTAATATTGTGTCTGCTACATCTCGCTTTGCTCAGCCATTAGGGTGTTGACGTGTTTTTATTCAGGCCATTATAATAGGAAGAGAGTAGGGTGAACATTTGGGTTCCAATTTAGACACGTTTAGCTGAGTCCAATCCATACCAATTTTCATTTATACACATAGTGGATTTAACAAGACTTTGATTGGATTACTTTGAGTCACAAACAATTTTGGTTTCTTTATTTTAATTGCAGTGCCTCTTTTGAATGCATAGTCCCTGGTCCAGGTTCTGGTGCATGTGTCCAGGAACCATAGGTTCAATTCACTACGGGGTAATGGACATTACCCCACAATAACTGGTAGTATCGTTCCTGTCTTAACAGGCTCGTCCCACTGATATGGTCATCGTGGGTAGCTGGAACTCCAGGTGGTATCCCCATAGGGACCTTCTATTTTAACCCCTATTTTCCAGTGGTTTGGTATTTCTGTGGTATTTATAAGGTACAATTGAAGTCCCACTTCCCCTTCCCAGACATATACATTGGTATTTCCTAAGGGTCTTAAGAGTTGGCTAGTGTTTTTATTATACCATTCCATGAGGCGTACTGGATCACGGGTAGAAATCCATGATTGGCTGGTGGGGAGTGAATTCGTTCTTAGATATTGGCTTATGAGGAGGGCTGCGTCTTCTGTCATGGATGGATATAAACTGTTCAGGAGGGACAGGTAGGGGAGGAAAGGTGGAGGAGTTGCACTGTATGTAAGAGAGCGGTATGATTGCTCTGAGCTCCAGTATGAAACTGGAGAAAAGCCTGTTGAGAGTGTTTGGGTTAAGTTTAGACACGAGAGCAACATGGGTGATGCCTTGGTGGGCGTGTGCTATAGACCACGGGACCAGGAGGATAATGTAGACGAGGCTTTCTTCGGACAATTCACTGAAGTTTCCAGAACACAGTCCCTGGTTCTAATGGGGGACTTCAATCGATGTCTAGTTGGCAGCCGGTATCAAGCGGAGTGCCCCAGGGGTCGGTCCTGGGGCCGGTTTTGTTCAACATCTTTAGTAATGATCTGGATGATGGGATGGATTGCACCCTCCGCAAGTTCGTGGATAACACTAAGCTGGGGGGAGAGGGTAGGGAGAGGGTCCAGAGTGACCTAGACAAATTGGAGGATTGGGCCAAAAGAAATCTGATGAGTTAACAAGGACAAATGCAGAGTCCTGCACTTAGGACGGAAGAATCCCAGGCACCGCTACAGGCTGGCAGGGCCGTCCCTAGCCATTTTGGTGCCCTACGCAGCCCCCCCGCAGGGGGAGGGGCAGGCCTCCGGTGTGGGGCTGGCCCCAGGCCTCTACAGGGGCAGGGCAGGAGCAGGCTTCGGGGGCAGGGGGGAAACCGCCCCCCAGCACAAGCCAGTGGAGTGGAGTAGGTTGGGCCGGGTTGCTCCACTTCCTGCCGCCGGTGTGTGCATGGCGCCTGACCCCTGCTGCAGTCCTCAGGGGAGCGGAGGCGGGGCTGGGGCGGAGCAGGGGTGGGAAGAGGTGGGGCTGGGGCACAGCAGGGGCGGGGGCCATGGGGAAGAGGCAGAGCAGGGGCTGGAACAGCACACAGCTGTGTCGGGCACCAGGAACTTTGGTGCCCCAAATTTTCTGGTGCCCTACGCAGCTGCGTACTTTGCGTATGGGTGGGGAAGGCCCTGCAGGCTGGGGACCGACTGGCTAAGCAGCAGTTCTGCAGAAAATGACCTGGGGGTTACAGTGGATGAGAAGCTGGATATGAGTCAGCAGTGTGCCCTCGTTGCCAAGAAGGCTAACGGCATATTGGGCTGTATTAGTAGGAGCATTGCCAGCAGATCGAGGGAAGTGATTATTCCCTTCTATTCGCACCGGTGAGGCCACATCTGGAGTACTGTGTCCAGTTTTGGGCCCCCCACTACAGAAGGGATGTGGACAAATTGGAGAGAGTCCAGTGGAGGGCAACGAAAATGATCAGGGGGCTGGGGCACATGAGTTATGAGGAGAGGCTGAGGGAACTGGGGTTATTTAGTCTGCAGAAGAGAAGAGTGAGGGGGGATTTGATAGCAGCCTTCAGCTACCTGAAGGGGGGTTCTAAAGAGGATGGAGCTCGGCTGTTCTCAGTGGTGGCAGATGACAGAACAAGGAGTAATGGTCTCAAGTTGCAGTGGGGGAGGTCTAGGTTGGATATTAGGAAACACTATTTCACTAGGAGGGTGGTGAAGCACTGGAATGGGTTACCTAGGGAGGTGGTGGAATCTCCTTCCTTAGATGTTTTTAAGGTCAGGCTTGACAAAGCCTTGGCTGGGATGATTTAGTTGAGGTTGGTCCTGCTTTGAGCAGGGGGTTGGATTAGATGACCTGCTGAGGTCTCTTCCAACCCTAATCTTCTATGATACTATGATTCTCCCATGATTGCGCTAATTATTTGGGCATTGAAAGATCCCAGAAGCAGGTAAAGCCAAACCTTACACTGGAGTCTCATTTTCTGTGGATTAAAATTGTGGTGGTTAAGCAGTGCCTCGTGCGCATGTTCCAGGAAGTCCTTTTCTGCAAAGAATTAAAACATCATTATTTATGTAAACAGTTTGGCGGGGGAAACATGTACCCATTTTAGTTTTTTAGTTTTTTCAATGGGCTAAGGCGGTCCACTATGGAGTAAGGGCCCCTTTTCCCCATTTTAGGGTACATGACTTGGCCCCTGTTTTCCACAGGGCTGCCTTTGTTTCTGAATTTTGTTGTTCATGTGTTCGATGGCCTGATTAACCTGATACCGGAGGGTGGTTTTATCTTCTTGTAACTGATTGAGCCATTGAAAATAATCATACTGGGTTATATTTGAGCTCTCTTCTTGACCCTGTACCAGGTAACTAGGATCAATTATTAGGCGCATTGGATGTCCAAACAGGATTTGAAAGGGTGGAATTTTTGTCCTTAGTCTATTACTGCTGCGGATGGCAGCCAAAATCAGAGGCAGTTTATCCGGCCCGTCTTTCCCTGTGTGATTTACTACCTTCCGGAGCGCTTTCTTAATAGTGCGATTCATGTGCTCTCCTTGGCCTGAGGACTGAGGCCGGTCTGGTATATGGCGCTTTTGTTTAATTGCCAAGGCTTGTATCATTGTTGTAAAGATTTCTCCTACAAAGGCTCCCCCATTGTCAGAATTTATTATTTCGGGGTTGCCATTTTCCACACTACCTCGTTAAAGAACTTTTTGGCTACCACCCTGGTGCTGTTATTTTTACTGGGTAATGCCTCCGCCCATCCTGAAAAGGAATCAATTATCACCACTAAATACTGGAATCCTTCCTTACTCCTTGGCAATTTATTAATAAAATCAATTTGAACCCTGTGCCACGGCCCAAGCCTTCGTTGGTGCATCATGGGTTGCCAGTGCAGAGGACGAGCCTTATCCTGAGCGCACCGCACACATTTTCGCACCCATGTTTTAACATCATCTTCCATACACTCCCATTCTGCTACTTGCTTTAGCCTTTTAAAAGTCCCTTCCACTCCTTCATGTATAAACTGATGGGCTACATTAAGTAACTCCTGTCTTTCTATTTTTCCCGGAACTCGGTTAGGGCGGTCTGTAGCGCCATCTGTTGGCTCAGATGTGTCAGCACAGACGTTCCTTTTCCGACTTCTGGTTACAACTGCTATGTCATGCTGTTGGGCTATTGTATCTACCCGGTTATTCCAGGCGACCTCCATACCCGTTCCTTTACTGTGTGTCTTTACGTGTTGCACTTTTAACTGTTTAGGGTTTTTTGTTACCCACTGGTAAATCCATTTCCATTCCTCTGAATATGCAATATCCTTTCCATCCGCTGCTTTCCACCCGTTCCTATACCAATCATGTATCCAAAACTGTATCCTGTTCACCAAAAATCACTGTCAGCATAAATATACACGGGCCGTGGGGAATTTTCATATTGCCTTAAAACTTGATAAATTGCGTGGAGCTCGGCACGCTGAGCTGATCCATGGTCTAGACATCCCTGAGTGACTTCCTCTTCTAAGTTAATGGCAGCGTATTTTACACATCTTTTCCCTTTTACTACCATTGCACTCCCGCCAGTAAACCAGACGTGCTTTTCCTGACCCACGGTATCTAATTCTTCCAGTAGGGGTCCCTCTACCAAGGAATTCTTTGCTCCAGAATGACCTCTGGACATTCATGTTGGTTCCCTTTCTCAATCAGGGCACGTGTTAGCAAGTCTGGCTTGGACACTGTTCCTGTGGTCACCCCTCTGTCAACGAAAGTAAGTGTCCATTGGGCCATTCGGGTGTTTGAGACTTTACCTCCCATCAATCTCCC
>QXTE01000712.1:73454-89204 GCA_003942145.1 Platysternon megacephalum
CTCCCCTGTGCACCCCCGGGGTATCCCCCGCCCCCGCTCACCTCTCCCCTGTGTGCCTCCGGGGTACCCCCCCACGGTGAGTGCCCCTTCTTCCTGCTGCTCCCTCCCCTGTGTACACCTGGGATATCCCCCGCTCCCCATGGGGAGCACCCCCTCCCCCTGCTTACCCGCCCCCTCCCCTGTGCACCCCTGGGGTAACCCGTCCCCTACTCCCATAGCCCACCCCCCATGAGGAGCACCCCTTCCCCTGCCCCCCCTTCTGCTGTGCATACCCGGGGTACCTCACGCCCTGCCCCACCCCTCACAAGGAGCCCCCTCCCCTGTGCACCCCCAGGGTACCTCCCGCCCCTGCTCCCACCAGCCTGTCCCCCACGGGGAGCACCCCCTCCCCCGTGCACCCCTGAGGTATGACCCGCCCCCCATGGAGAGCGCGCTGCCTCCTCTGGGTACCTCCCCCCCACCCCTGCTTCCACCAGCCTATCCCCTGTGGGGAGCACCCCACCCTGCCCCCTCCTCTGTGCAGCCCCGGGGTACCTCCTGCCCCCTGCTCTTCCCAGCCCGTCCCCGACGGGGATCGCTCCCTCCCCCTATGGGAGTATGTGGGGGTGGGCACGCTGACCCCCACAGGGGAAGGGTAATGAGCTGGGGTGCTCCTTGAACCCCGTGTGCTCAGCGTTCGGCCCTGCCCCCGTGCCCGTTGGAGGGCCGGATCAGCCCTTTGGGCCCCTCTGGCTGGTCTCTTGCCCCCTCCCTGCCCCCCTGGGTCAGACCGCACATCTAGCTGGTATCTCACCTGCTCCGTGCCCAGCCCCCTCACTCAGCCCCTGGGCCCCTCCAGCCTGCTGCCCCTGTCCTCTCGGGCTGGGCAGGAGCGCAGGTCCGGGAAGCCTGGCGGTGTCTGGCTGTCGGCACTGGGAGGGGGGAGGTGTCTTCGGGCAGCAGGGGAGATGCTCGCCCAGCCCTTGGGGTGCTGGACTACTAGAGTTGCAGTCCTGGCACCCCTGCTTCTGACCCACTAGACCCTACTCCCCTCCCAGAGCTAGGCTAGAACTCAGGAGTCCTGGTTCCCAGTCCTCCTCCTTCCACCCACTAGCTCCCACTCTCCTTCCAGAGCTGGGTCCATCTAGGTCCGAGTCCCACCCGCCCAGCACGAGGCAGGGCCGGCTGAAGCTGCCAAGCCCCTTGTTATGCAGCAGCCTGTGGAACTCGCTGCCACTGGAAGTCCCTGAGGCCAGAAACAAAGCGACTCTCCCAATGGACGGCGCCCTGTGCACAGGGATTTTTATTCCTTCCTGACCCCGTTTCATCCACAGACGCTGCTGGATGCCAGCACTGCCCAGTTCTGGCGTCTCCCTCCCGGTGACTGACAGGCCAAGCTGGTCTCACGAGCTCATCAGGACTCCTGGGTTCTGTCCCCAGCTCTGGGAGGGGTGTGGGGTCTAGTGGTTAGAGTAAGGGGGCTGGGAATTAGGACTCCTGGGTTCTCTCCCCAGCTCTGAGAGGGGGAATGGGATCTAATGCGAAGGGGGGGAGGTGGGAGTCAAGACTCCCGGGTTCTGTCCCTGTCTCTGGGAGGTGAGTGAGGTCTGTCCCAGCGCTGTCAGTCCCAGCATGCAGTGGGGCGGTTCTTTGGCCTGTCGGGTCGGTTCTGGTGCCGAGTTTCCGCTGGCCTCTGCTTTTCGCCAGCGCTTTCTGGGTGACTTTTCCCTCTGTGTGCGGCAGGGTGGGGCCAGTGCTGCGCCTGGTCCTGGGGGGGTGCTGGTTGATAGGGGCGGAGGAGAGACCCCCCACATGATGGTGGGATGGGAGAAGAGGCCCGACAGTGAGCCGTCGCAGTGAGGACGGAGCAGCTATGGTCAGGGTGCGGGGAGGAAATGGGAGGCTCATGGAACTAGCCAAGAACCAGTGGCCGGAGGTTAAAGCCGGGCAAATTCCACCTCAGGCGTGGGGTGGAACCATGGGGCCGGGTCGGGAGCTGGCGGGACCCCCGGTGTTGCGGCACCACAGTCCTTTATAAAGCAGCTGGAGAGCTCAGCGCTTTACGCAAGAGGGGAAGGAGAGTTACCTCTGCTTGATGGCTGGGGAAACTGAGGCACGGAGCAGGGGAGTGGCTTGGCCTTGCTCACCCAGCTTCCCTCCCTCCCTCCCCCCGTGGGCACCCCCCCTCTCCCCATGCCAGCACTGCCCCCCACACACTGGTCTCACCCTCTGAGCACAGGATCTCCCTCCCCTTCCCCCGGGGGCTGCTCCCCTGCCCTGGCAAAGGGGACAGACCCCCAGGGGTAGCTCAGCACTGCCGTGACCTCCCATCTCCAGCAGAGGGTCCCGGGACTCTTCCCACACACCCCGTGGGCTCCCATTAGCCGGGCGGGTGCGGGGTCTGGGCGTGGACCTGGCCCTGTCTCCGAAAGGGCCTGTGTTGGGCCGTTGGTCTGAGCCTGGCTCCGTGCCCGTCTCCCAGCTGGCTCTGCCCCTCCTGGGCGCAATCGCCATGCGGTGCCCAGCTGCCTGGGTCCCGCTGGCTGTTAATGAGCCATTGTCTGGCGACGGAGCCTGCTGGCGGCTGGCAGCAGTGGAGTCGGTGGAGCAGAACCCACCCCTGCCCCAGCCAGTCCCCCCGCCCTGGGGATGGATCGGGCACTAGGGGGGAAAGGGCCCCATTCCACCCCCCTGAGCCAGCCGGTCCCCTGGCCTGGGGCCGGATGGGGTGCAGGGGTTGGCATGGCCGGGGGTCCTGACTGGCCTCGCTGTGCGGAATGGTGCCAAGGGCCATGTTGCTGGCTCACATCCATCCCCCTGACGTCAGGTCTGCGCACGGCCAGCGCTTGTCACATTAGTGCCGGTGCACGGGGGAGTCAGCTGAGCTACCTGGGGGTGCTCAAAGAGGTCACCTATGGTAGCGAGTTAGAAGGCGGGGGGGGGGGGGGGGGGGGGCCTAGACTCCTGGGGTCTTTTCCCGGCTTGGGGGGGGGGGGGGGGGGGGGGGGGGTGGGGGGCCTAGGCTCCGGGGTTCTTTTCCCGGCTTTGGAAGGGGAGTGGGGTCTAGTGGTTAGGGCAGGGGGCGCTGGGAACCAGGACTCCTGGGTTCTATCCCCAGCTCTGGGAGGGGAGTGGGGTATAGGGGTTAGAGCTGTGGGGGCTGGGAGTTAGGTCTCCTGGGTTCTATCCCTGTCTCGCGTGCCCATTCCTTCACTGCAGACTTGCAGTCCTTGCTGGGGTGGAGCCGGCTGGGGGGGGGCGGGGCTGAGGTCTCACATGGGAGCGGTGTTGGCTCGTTTCACCTTGTGGCTTTATTGGTATTTGTCTGTGGTGCGGCACACAGACAGAGGTAGAGCAACCTCGGACTTCGATCCTTCCCCGTGTTTCCCTTCTGGTCACGTTGCCGTCCCAAAACCACAGTGTAGAACAAAGAGAGGCTGGGCTGCACCAGGGCACGAAAACCTGCTCGTCCTGCGCTGCTGACGTAAATCCATCCCCAGCTCTGTGGGGTAAATGGCAAGTCACTGTGTGGCTGTTCCCCAGCTGCCCCACCCCAGAAGTGGCTGCATCTCAACACTGGGCGAGCCATCCCCATGTGACCTTTGTAACCCAGACAGGGACTCAAACACGCCAGATCCTGCTTTCTTCCTCTAGCAGCTGGCTGATAGCTGCCGGGGTGGGGGGGGGGCTGGGCACATGCCTCACACTGTAAGGAAGGGGCGTCTGGCGGGCACCCTGTGATGGGGTTTGCTGCTTTCCAAGCCTCGGGCCCTTTAAGACGAATGAGGAGTGGCTGCCTGGCAACCCCTGGTTGTCTAAGCAACAGCACGCTGGCACTCTGGCTCGCCCAGCAACTGGGGGGGTGCGGGGGGGGGGGGTGCTGAATCCAGCGGGTGCTGTGCCTGCCCCCTGGGGTCCAGGCCGGGTTTCTGGGGCCCTGGCATGTCCCATGCCCGCCTTGGGGTGAGAGCCCAGGTGCCCTGGCATCTCGCGGTATGCAGGGCTGGGGTCCAGGTCATGACATGGATGGGAGACCTGCAGGGAGCGGAGCTGGGGGCTCTATGCTGTGGGGAGCAGGACGGGGGCTCAGTAGGGGGTGCTGTGCTGCAGGGAGGGGGCAGGGTGGCAACCGTGCTGCAGGGAATGGGGCAGCTGGGGGGCTCATTTCCTTTTCCCTTAGGAACCCCAATTTCCCCAACCCCTGCCCCATTTCCCCTTGGACGTTTTTCTCCTTAACATCCTGGCTCTGCCTGCTGGGCAGCGTTGCTGAGGCGTGGCCAGCTGCTGCGCTCTCCCCCAGAGGTGGCTGCATTTCAGTGCTAGGTAAAGCGGTGGGATGGAAAAAGGGGGTGGGTCTTTTGTCTCAGCCCCTATTCCATTCCCCGCCCGGCTTCCCCACTGTATCCTTCCTGCTTCCTCTCATGCTCTCCTCCTCTTCCTCCCCCCAGGCGCCCCACGGACAGAGCCCGGAGCCCCGGGCCAGCTGCAGGGAGCGAGAGCTGCCCCGGCAGAGCGGGCTGGGGGGCGCTGCCCATCTCGAGGTAAGTACCCCAAATTCCGCTCCCCCAGGTCGGGCTGGGGGACCCTGGACACTGGAGCAAACTGGGGGGTTGGGACATGGGGCCTTTGCCCTGTAGGGGGGCACTGACTCTGATCCAGCCCTATGGAGGTGGGGTTGGGGAGTCCCTGGACCCCTCCTGCCCTGGCGTGGGCAGAGTCTGGGCACCAGCGTCAGTCCAGGATCCGGATCAGAGGAGCCAGGCCCTGGAATTGGACATGGCTGGTCAATCCGGATAAACCAGTTCCCAGACCTAGGGAGCGGGGGCAGGGGACACCATGATGGGTGGGGGCTGGGAGCCAGGACACCTGGGTTCTATCCCTGGGGAGGGGAGTGGGGGTCAAGTGGTTAGAGCGGGGGAGGAGGGACTGGGACCCAGGACGCCTGGGTTCCCTTGGTGCTGTTGGCCCTGCTGCTGGAATGATTCCCTCCCCCTAACAGCAGCAGGCCCAGGGACAAAGGGTTCCTGCAAAGTATGTCAAACATCCAGCCCCCAGGGCACATGAAAGCAGCTGCTGCACCAGGGTCAGGGCCTGGACGCTGGGCTAGGTGGAGCCGAGTCCCAGCAGGGGAGCACCCCACAGCCAGGACCCAACTGGGCCAGCCTCAGTGCCAACCAGTGCATCCCCCTCCCAGAGCAGGGGATAGAACCCAGGAGTCCTGGCTCCCAGCCTCCTCCCCTTCCCACCACTAGACCCCACTCCCCTCCCAGAGGTGGGATAGGACCCAGGAGTCCTGGCTGGCTCCCAGCTGTCCGGTGGGAGGGGTGGGGAACCTGGGTGGAGACACTTGTTGAGCCAGGGGCTGGCTGGTTTTTGTCTTCCCTGATTTCCCAATTCCTGCCACGCCTCCTGCACACCTCAGGCAGGTGAGGTGGTGACACAGTATCCAGGACTCCTGGGTTCTTCGCCAGGCACTGGGAGGTGAGTGGAGGCTAGGGGGTTAGAGCAGGGAAGCTGGGAGCCAGGACTCCTGGGTTCTCTCCCCAGCTCTGGGAGGCAAGTGGGTCTATGGGGTTAGAGCAGGGGGGCTGGGAGCCAGGACTCCTGGGTTCCCTCCCCAGCTCTGGGAGGCAAGTGGGTCTATGGGGTTAGAGCAGGGGGGCTGGGAGCCAGGACTCCTGGGTTCTTTCCCCAGCTCTGGGAGGGAAGTGGGGTTGGTTTACAGGTGGCACAGGGGCTCATGCTACCTCCCTCCCCTCCGGCCTGTCCCCAGGACGCCGTGCTGTCCCCGCCCCCGCCCCCGCCCACCCGCCGACCATGGCTAGATGATCCCGGCCCTGCGCCATGCTGCAGTCCCGCGGCCGGTACCTGCTGCTCCTGCTGGGGGTGCAGCTGGTGGTGATGGCGCTGCTGTACCATGAGGGCTACCGCCGGCGGGTCGCCTACTTCCTGGGCATCTTCTACAAAGGGGGGGCCCAGGCCGGGCTGGGGGGACCACAGGGCGCCGCCCACAATGCCTCGCTGCCCGGCGACGTCTACGCCAACCTCAGCCTCATCGTCCGGCCCCCGCTGCGTCCCGAGGAACTGCCCTACTGCCCTGAGACTTCCCCGTTCCTAGGTAAGGGGCGCTCGGAGCCCTGGCTTCAGGGGGGGTGGGGGGGGAGTGGTGAGGGTAGGGGGGGGCTGGGGTCAGGACAGCAGGGTTCTATCCCATCTCTGAGTGGGGTCTAGTGGGTAGAGTGAGGGGTTTGGAGTCAGGACTCCTGGGTTCTCTCCCTGGCTCGGTCGGGAGAGTGGGGTCTAGTGGTTAGATCAGGGCAGCTGAGAGCCTGGACTCCTGAGTTCTGTCCCTGGCTGTGGGAGTGGGGCAGAGATTTGGGGGCTCCTATGGCTTCGAAGCCTCTCTGTGGGGTATGGGGGGCGGCCTCCCCAGAGCTGTGAACCTCAAGTTTGCTAGGGCTCAGACGTTTGCCCTGCCCCTCTGCCCTGCAGGGGGCCCGATCCGGGTGACCTTCCCCCCGGGGCTGACCCTGGAGGAGATTGTGCGCAAGAACCCCTACGTGACGGCTGGGGGCAGGTACCAGCCCCCCGACTGCGACCCCCTGCACCGCACGGCCATCATCATCCCCCACCGCAACCGGGAGCAGCACCTGCGCTACCTCCTCTACTTCCTGCACCCCTTCCTGCAGCGCCAGCAGCTCAACTACGGCATCTACATCATCCAGCAGGTGCCCCGGATGCCGGGGGGGGGGGGGGGGGGGGGTCTTGGGGGGGGGGGGGGGGGGGGGGGGGGCGGGCGGGGGGTTGGCGGGGGGGGGGGGGGGGGGGGGGGGTTAGTGGGGTGTACAGGTTAGAGCAGGGGGGGTGGGAGCCAGGACTCCTGGGTTCTATCCCGGCTTGGGGGGGGGGGTTAGGGGGGTGTACAGGTTAGAGCAGGGGGGCTGGGAGCCAGGACTCCTGGGTTCTATCCCGGCGAGGGGAGGGGAGTCTAGTGGTTAGAGCAGGGAGGCTGGGGTCCAGGACTCCTGGGTTCTATCCCGGCTTGGGGGGGGGGGTTTAGTGGGGTGTACAGGTTAGAGCAGGGGGGCTGGGAGCCAGGACTCCTGGGTTCTATCCCGGCTCTGGGAGGAGGGTGTGGGCTAGTGGTTAGAGCAGGGGGCTGGCAGTAACCCTCCGTTGTCCCCCCCCTTCCCACCCGCCAGGCAGGGAACTACACCTTTAACCGGGCCAAGCTGCTGAACGTGGGGTTCAAGGAGGCGATGAAGGACGAGGACTGGGACTGCATGTTCTTCCACGACGTTGACCTCATCCCCGAGGACGACCGCAACCTGTACACCTGCGACCGCTTCCCCAAGCACGCCTCCGTCGCCATGGACAAATTCGGATACAAGTGGGTCCCTGCGCCCCACCCCAGAGGTGGCTGCATCTCCATGGTGGGCGAAGGGTGCCCAGATAACCAGCCCGCCACGTCTTCATGCCGGGCGAGGGATCCCTGGATAACCAGCCCCTGAGCACCACCACAGAGGGGCTGTGTCTCCGTGCCAGGCGAGGGGTCCCTGGATAACCAGCCCTGCACCCCACCCCAGAGGTGGCTGCATCTCCATGTTGGGCGAGGGGTCCCTGAATAAGCATGCCCCGCCCCAGAGGTGGCTGCATCTCCATGGTGGGCGAGGGGTGCCCAGATAACCAGCCCGCCATGTCTTCACGCCGGGCGAGGGATCCCTGGATAACCAGCCCCTGAGCCCCACCCCAGAGGGGCTGCATCTTGCCAGGGATCCCCGTATAATCAGAGCTCGTGCCCCGCTCCAGAGGTGGCCACATCTCCATGCTGAGCGAGGGGGTCCCTGTATAACCAGCCCCCGTGCCCCACCCCAGAGGGGCCGCATCTCTGGCAAGTGTGATTGACAGCCTGGATTCCCCTCCCCCACCAGCACTGCCCATCTGGAGTGCCCCCCCGCTGACGCTGCCCCCTCTTCCCGGTAGGTTGCCCTACAAGACCTACTTCGGGGGGGTGTCGGCTTTGACCCCGGAGCAGTACATGAAGATGAACGGTTTCCCCAACAACTACTGGGGCTGGGGGGGCGAAGACGATGACATCGCTGTGAGGTAGGGGGTGGGGCCGTGGGCGAGGGGGTGGGGCCATGGGCAGCCTCACAGCCAGTCACCCCTTCGGGTTCTCCCACCCGGGCTGTGTGCGGGGGGGCGGGGAGGATTCTCCTTTGACACCTGCTGGGCTAGCCCAGGTTTATGGGAGGGGCCACGCGGTCTGTTATACAGGTGGGGAAACTGAGGCACATGCGCGGCACAGCCGGGGAGAGAACCCAGGAGTCCTGGCTCCCAGCCCCCCTGCCGTGCGGCTGGATGGGCCTGTGGGTGTGATGGGCGGGGGGACGACAGGATACCAGGCTAGATGGGCCCGTGGTTTTTAACCCTGCCTCCCCTCCCCGCAGGGTGGCGCTGAGCGGGATGCTGATCTCCCGGCCCTCCATCCAGCATGGCCGCTACCGCATGATCAAACACGGCCACGACAAGGGCAACGAGCAGAACCCCAGAAGGTGACGGGGGGAGGGGAACGGCGGGGTGGGGGAAGGGATCCTGTCAGTGGGAGAGGGGAGTGGTGTTGGGAGCTCAGGGGGATCCTGGCAGCGGGGGAGGGGAGCGGTGTGGGGGGGATCCTGGCAGCGGGGGAGGAGAATGGGGAGGGGCTTGGCGCGGGGGTGGGGTCCTGGTAGCAGGGGAGGAAAATGGAGTGGGGGGGGGGGGGAGCCCCGGCGGCGGGGGGGGGGGGGGGGGGATCCTGGCAGCAGGGGAGAGGAATGGGGGGGGGGCTTGCTGGGGGGGGTGGGGGGGGATCCTGGCAGCAGGGGAGGGGAATGGGGTGGAGCTTGGCGGGGAGGGGAGATCGGGCAGGGATTGGGCAGCATCCCAGCAGTGGGCAGGATGGGGGGGGGCCTTGTCCGGCTAACCCCCTCCCCTGTCCCCAGGTTTAACCTGCTGGCCAAGACGCGTCGGACCTGGCGCCAGGACGGCATGAACACGCTGGACTACCAGCTGCTGGCCAGGGACCTCCAGCCCCTCTACACCAACATCACCGTCGCCATCGGCACCGAGAAGGGCCAGCGCCACCCCACGTGACCTCCCCGCCCGCATGGGGGCTGGGAGTTGGGGGGGCGTGGCTGGCCCCCGGACTGGACCCCCCCGATCCACCCTGGACTGAGCAACCAAAGATGCCCAGCTGGAGGGGGTGGGGCCTTGGTCTGGTGCTGCGGGGGGGGGGGAGATTGGGCCCCTGAGCTGGGGCAGGGGATGTGGGGTAGAGCAGGACCAGGGAGTGGGGCCCCGATTGGGGGGGAATTGGGCCCCCAAGCTGGTGTGGGGGGTGCAGGCAGGGGATGGGGCCCCTGATGTTAGGGGGCAAGGGGGGAGGGAATCAGGGCCTGACTCCCCCCAGAGCCATTCACCAGGGCTGGTTTTTTACAGATGTCTCTTGGAGGGGCGGGGTTTGGCTCTGGGGGCGGGGTTTGCTGTCCTGCCCGCAGAGGGGGCTGCCCCCCCCCCCCGTGCACAGACTCTTTCTTATTAAAGTGCAATTTATTTTACTGCAGCCGTGTTCCCCTCCCCCCAGCCTTGTTTGTTCTTGGGCGGGGGAGGGGGGCATTGGCCATGGGCAGGGCCGGGCCACCTGGCTGCCATGGGGGGGCCCCCCGGCCGTGCTGGGCCCATGGGGAAGGGGAGGCATTGGCCCTACCACGGCCCCAGCCCCGATTGCCTTGGGGCTGCCAGCACCTGTGTCCCTCTTCTCTGCCCCTGGGGGCTCCCCAGAAAGCCAGGCCCCGGCGTCCCCAGTGCCCAGCTCCCTCCTGCAGTAGGGGGTCCCTGGGTCTGGGCCCCCCACAGCAACGAGAGCTGCTGGAGACCCACCCTCCCCTGGGCTGATGGGACGAGTTGGGGGGGGAGACTCTGGACCCCCATCCCCTCCCCCACAGCCCCCCATGCAGCGCACAGGGCCTGGGGCTACCTCCCCAAATGTAGATGGGGCTCCGGGTCACGCAGCCATAGGTGGGGGGAGGGCTGTGGGAGAGCTGGGGGCTGCGGGTGGGGATTGAGGGGAGCCCAGGGCTGGGTTATCCAGGGGCTGTGGGTGGGGATGGAGGGGCACTGGTTGGGGGGGGGGAGCAGGAGAGCTCAGGCCTGGGTTTATCTAGAGGCTGTGGGTCCCCCAGTGTCACCACAACCCTAAACTGCAATTCTCTAGCAGGGCTCATTCCCCATTTGGGGGGGGGGAGACACATCTCCAGCAGCCGCTTCCTCCCTCTCCCAGCTGAAAGAAGTGAGAGGGAAAAAAAGAGCAGTTAAAAGAAACACACTCCCCGGGCTGCAGGAAGATCTGGGCCCCGGGGCCCATCACCCTGGTCTCCTGGCCTTGGGGGCGGCTCCGGAATCTCAGCCTTCAGTTAAAAAAATCAATTCTGCTTCGAGCCCCCGCAAGTGGGGAGATTAGCTGACAACCGTGAATCTGCCGGGAGCTGCCCTGGGTACAAGCGACACTGCCTGAGTCTGCTGAGAGCCTGAGCCCAGTGCTGGGAGAGGGGGGAGCTGTCCCAGGGGGGAGCAATGCTGCCTGCGCCTTTCACTTGGCAGAGCTGGGCCAGGTCCTAGGGGCCCCAGTCCTGGGGGGGGGGGTGTCACTGGGTCCAATTCTGGGCCTGATCCTCAGCTAACTCAGCAGGCAGAGAAAGTTCCTGATCCTGCAGCCCAGCAGCATTTCAGGGATGCTGGGCATAGCCACCCTGTCTGGGCCCCTGGCATCCTGCCCTGCCCCCCTGGTTGCCATCAGAGTTGCCGCAGGACCTGGGCACCTTCCTGGCTGGGGGTGCCCAGGAATACCCCAGCTGGTCGGAGTGCAGGGAGAGGGTGTCCCCAGCTGGGCCCAGAGGAAGCTGCGTGGTGAGGCCGGCCTTGGCCTCCACGTGTAGTCTGTTCACCTAGGGCAAGGGGGCAGAGAGCAGTAGCCAAACCAGGGATGAAGCCCAGGAGTCCTGGCTCCCATCCACCTCCCCTGACTCTGACCACTAGACCCTACTCCCCTCCCAGAGCTCACATAGAACCCAGGAGTCCTGGCTCCCAGCCCAGGGCTTTAGCCCTCCCTCTCAGCCATGCCAGGTGGCCCATCATCCTCACCCCAGTGCAATGCCCAGCTGCCCAGCTGTGGGGTGGGATTGCCTGGCCTCATGCCTGTTAAAGAGAAACACAACAGCCTGGGATGAGTCTCTTCAATTCTTTCACTCTCATGTCAGGGCTGGGGAGGGGCCTGTGACCCATCCAGAGAGGGCTGCGTGCCAACTGGGGGCTCCCTGGGGAGTTTATCTGCTGCCCCTGGGGAAAGGGGATTTGAATGGCCCCGCTTCGGTAACCCTACGAAGGGCTGGGTTTGATCTGCGATCGGCGCTATCGCAGCCAACCACCAGGTGGCGCTGCTGTCTCCTGTCGCCTCCAACTGTCTAGTTATTTTCTCGGGGTTTTAGGGCTTGTGCGTCGGGACGCCTGGGTTCTGTCCCTGGGGCGGGGAGGGGAGGGGAGGGGGATCTGGTGGGTTAGAGCAGAGGGGCCGGAAGCCAGGACTCCTGGGTTCTGTCCCTGGGGAGGGGAGGGGAGTGGGGTCTGGTGGGGTAGAACAGAGGGGCCGGGAGCCAGGACGCCTGGGTTCTGTCCCTGGGGAGGGGAGGGGAGTGGGGTCTGGTGGGTTAGAGCAGAGGGGCTGGAAGCCAGGACTCCTGGGTTCTGTCCCTGGGGAGGGGAGGGGAGGGGAGTGGGGTCTGGTGGGTTAGAACAGAGGGGCCGGGAGCCAGGACGCCTGGGTTCTGTCCCTGGGGAGGGGAGGGGAGGGGGGTCTCGTGGGTTAGAGCAGAGGGGCCGGGAGCCAGGACGCCTGGGTTCTGTCCCTGAGGAGGGGAGGGGAGTGGGGTCTGGTGGGTTAGAGCAGAGGGGTGTGGGGGTGTGTGTGTGCATTTTTGCACGGATCCACATGTGCATGGGTCACAGATCCAGGGGGGGAGGCCCCCTTCACCCCTTCAGCATGTCAGTCCCCCCCCCCACACACACACACTAGAAGCAACCACCTGGCTTCACCACCTCCTGGGACCTAACCTCGGAGTCTTCCACCCCCCCCGCGTCACGCCGGGAGCTCCCTGCAGCGAGTCTGCCTGAGTTGGACACCTGAGGGAGACGTGTACCCCCAAAGGGAGCAATGCGCCCCCAGCCTCCTTAATCTGGAGTGACTCTCGGGCAGTGGTGTAAAAGCAGGAGGGTTTTGAGCTGCCTGGAAAGCCCTTCGTTAGCACCGAGAACAGAAAGTTACAACCTGGTCCATCTGGGTCAGTCCGGAGTCCTCTGACCTCGCTCTAGCTCCAGTCCAGACTCTTCTCGCTTCCAGCAGCCCCACAAGTAACAACCCCACCAGACCCCTCCTCAGCGCTTTGTTCCCCAGCTGGTCAGACCCTCCTGGCTCCCTGCTGCGGGGTCCATCCACGGGTATTAGCTGCTAGGTGCCAAATGTCTGGGCAGTTGGCATGGCCATTGTCTTCTCAGAGGCTCCATGGGCGTGGGGCCCAGGCAGGTCGGTGTCAACCACACCCGGATTTCTGCAAAGAGTAAACAACCTTTTCCCACCACCTGGGGAACTATGCACCACTTAGGGGAAACTGAGGCACACGCCACATTCCCACAAAATATGTCGGAAAAGTGCTCCGCTGTCCCAGCGCATTGCTGCAGCTGCATGGCTGTGGGCGTGCGTTGGTAAAATAAGGCTGCATGGGCAAGTATTTGTGCTTTGGTGCAGGACTCTGTGTGTGTGTGTATTGCTGTGCAGGTGCATTCATTTGTGTGTTGTGCATTTGCAGAGGGGGATGTGTGCATGCAGTTTTCTTGGTGCCTTTGTGAAGAAGGGGTTTGTGTGCATCTCTGGGGGTGTGTTTTTGTGAGTATATGTGTGTGTGTGTGTGTGTATTTGCAGAGGCATCTGTGCACAAAGGTGTGTGCATTTTTGCAAGGCTTTGCACTTGTGTGCATCTGTTTGTGTTGGCAGGTGCATGCATTTATGCCTGAAGGTGTGTGCACCGATGATGTGTGTTTGCATCCATTGGGGGTGTGCATTTTGTGCAGGAGGGGTGTGGGCATCTGATGTGTGTGCCTTGTGCATAAGGGGTGTGTATTTCTGCCCACCATTGTGTGTGTATTAGCTCATACACATTGTGTGTATGCGCGTCTGTGGGCATTTGTTTCTGTCCCGTATGTGTGGTGCTTTTGTGCCGGGCTCCGTGTGCGTGTAGCACGGGTGCGTTGCTTTCCGCACGCGCCGACAGGTATTTTGCACGTGCACTGGTGGCTGTGTGCAACCTCACACACGCTTTAGCACTTGTGTGTGTGGGGGTGACGGGTGGGATAACTCACATGACTGGAGTACTGTCATGGATGGATATAAACTGTTCAGGAAGGACAGGCAGGGCAGAAAAGGTGGGGGAGTTGCATTGTATGTAAGAGAGGAGTACGACTGCTCAGAGCTCCGGAATGAAACTGCAGAAAAACCCGAGAGTCTCTGGATTAAGTTTAGAAGTGTGAACAACAAGGGTGATGTCGTGGTGGGAGTCTGCTATAGACCACCAGACCAGGGGGATGAGGTGGACGAGGCTTTCTTCCGGCAACTAGCACAAGTTACTAGATCGCAGGCCCTGGTTCTCATGGGAGACTTTAATCACCCTGATATCTGCTGGGAGAGCAATACAGCGGTGCACAGACAATCCAGGAAGTTTTTGGAAAGTGTAGGGGACAATTTCCTGGTGCAAGTGCTGGAGGAACCAACTAGGGGCAGAGCTCTTCTAGACCTGCTGCTCACAAACCGGGAAGAATTAGTAGGGGAAGCAAAAGTGGATGGGAACCTGGGAGGCAGTGACCATGAGATGGTCGAGTTCAGGATCCTGACACAAGGAAGAAAGGAAAGCAGCAGAATACGGACCCTGGACTTCAGAAAAGCAGACTTTGACTCCCTCAGGGAACTGATGGGCAGGATCCCCTGGGAGAATAACATGAGGGGGAAAGGAGTCCAGGAGAGCTGGCTGTATTTTAAAGAATCCTTATTGAGGTTGCAGGAACAAACCATCCCGATGTGTAGAAAGAATAGTAAATATGGCAGGCGACCAGCTTGGCTAAACAGTGAAATCCTTGCTGATCTTAAACGCAAAAAAGAAGCTTACAAGAAGTGGAAGATTGGACAAATGACCAGGGAGGAGTATAAAAATATTGCTCAGGCATGCAGGAGTGAAATCAGGAAGGCCAAATCACACTTGGAGTTGCAGCTAGCAAGAGATGTTAAGAGTAACAAGAAGGGTTTCTTCAGGTATGTTAGCAACAAGAAGAAAGTCAAGGAAAGTGTGGGCCCCTTACTGAATGAGGGAGGCAACCTAGTGACCGAGGATGTGGAAAAAGCTAATGTACTCAATGCTTTTTTTGCCTCTGTCTTCACGAACAAGGTCAGCTCCCAGACTGCTGCACTGGGCAGCACAGTATGGGGAGAAGGTGACCAGCCCTCTGTGGAGAAAGAAGTGGTTCGGGACTATTTAGAAAAACTGGACGAGCACAAGTCCATGGGGCCGGATGCGCTGCATCCGAGGGTGCTAAAGGAGTTGGCGGATGTGATTGCAGAGCCATTGGCCATTATCTTTGAAAACTCATGGCGATCGGGGGAGGTCCCGGATGACTGGAAAAAGGCTAATGTAGTGCCCATCTTTAAAAAAGGGAAGAAGGAGGATCCGGGGAACTACAGGCCAGTCAGCCTCACCTCAGTCCCTGGAAAAATCATGGAGCAGGTCCTCAAGGAATCAATTCTGAAGCACTTAGAGGAGAGGAAAGTGATCAGGAACAGTCAGCATGGATTCACCAAGGGCAAGTCATGCCTGACTAACCTAATTGCCTTCTATGAGGAGATAACTGGGTCTGTGGATGAGGGGAAAGCAGTGGATGTGTTATTCCTTGACTTTAGCAAAGCTTTTGATACGGTCTCCCACAGTATTCTTGCCGGCAAGTTAAAGAAGTATGGGCTGGATGAATGGACTATAAGGTGGATAGAAAGCTGGCTAGATCGTCGGGCTCAACGGGTAGTGATCAACGGCTCCATGTCTAGTTGGCAGCCGGTATCAAGCGGAGTGCCCCAAGGGTCGGTCCTGGGGCCGGTTTTGTTCAATATCTTCATTAATGATCTGGAGCAGTGGTCCCCAACCTTTTCCTTCTGGCGGGCGCCAAAAAAAAACAAACCCGAGCGCTGCCGGCGGAGCAAAAACAAAAAAACACCCCGAGCGCTGCCGGCGGAGAAAAAAAAAAAAAACCCCGACCGCTGCCGGCGGAGCAAAAACAAAAAAACCAAAAAAACACCCCGAGCGCTGCCGGCGGAGCAAAAAAAAAAAAACCCCGAGGGCGCACTTACACCCCCCGGCGGGCACCGCGTTGGGGACCCCCTGATCTGGAGGATGGCGTGGACTGCACTCTCAGCAAATTTGCAGATGACACTAAACTGGGAGGAGTGGTAGATACGCTGGAGGGTAGGGATAGGATACAGAGGGACCTAGACAAACTAGAGGATTGGGCCAAAAGAAACCTGATGAGGTTCAACAAGGACAAGTGCAGAGTCCTGCACTTAGGACGGAAGAATCCCATTCACTGTTACAGACTAGGGACCGAGTGGCTAGGCAGCAGTTCTGCAGAAAAGGACCTAGGGGTTAC
>QXTE01000712.1:107561-118677 GCA_003942145.1 Platysternon megacephalum
GGGGATGGGGCAGAGGAGGAATTGGGGGTGCACAGGGTATGGGGTTGGGGGTCATACAGGGAATGGGGGGCACCCGGGGGATGGGGCAGGGGAGGAATTGGGGGTGCACAGGGTATGGGGTTGGGGGTCATACAGGGAATGGGGGGCACCCGGGGGATGGGGCAGGGGAGGAATTGGGGGTGCACAGGGTATGGGGTTGGGGGTCATACAGGGAATGGGGGGCACCCGGGGGATGGGGCAGGGGAGGAATTGGGGGTGCACAGGGTATGGGGTTGGGGGTCATACAGGGAATGGGGGGCACCCGGGGGATGGGGCAGGGGAGGAATTGGGGGTGCACAGGGTATGGGGTTGGGGGTCATACAGGGAATGGGGGGCACCCGGGGGATGGGGCAGGGGAGGAATTGGGGGTGCACAGGGTATGGGGTTGGGGGTCATACAGGGAATGGGGGGCACCCGGGGGATGGGGCAGGGGAGGAATTGGGGGTGCACAGGGTATGGGGTTGGGGGTCATACAGGGAATGGGGGGCACCCGGGGGATGGGGCAGGGGAGGAATTGGGGGTGCACAGGGTATGGGGTTGGGGGTCATACAGGGAATGGGGGGCACCCGGGGGATGGGGTTGGGGAGGGGGCCAGGGACACCTGGGAAAAGGGGGGGCTCCCAGCAAGAAGGGTTGAGTGGGACTGCATGGGAGGGAGTGTCTCTGCTGCCACCTGCTGGCAGGATGGGTCCTGCTCTTCCTGTGTCCGTCTGTCCCTGATCACCCCCTGCACGCACAGACGGACGTTTACTTCTTTCCCCCCAGAGGAGGTCAAGAAGCCCCCCGCCCCTGAGACGGAGTCGCCGTACCAGGTGAGCATGACCTGCTGTTTCCACTGGCCCCAGCCCCTCGACCCCCAATGTATCACAACCGGGGTTGTCTCAGCCATGTGTCAGGGCCCCGCACTGACCAGAGTGCCTGGGGATTTGCCCTCAGTTACAGCCACTAGCTGGCAGGGATCTCGGCTCCTGACTGCTACTAATGATCCTTAGCACCATCACTTACCCTCCCAGACCCTGCACAGGGAGGGGGCAGGGAAAATAGCATTAGCCCTGTTTGATATGATGGGGAAACAAAGGCACAGATTAGGATGTGATTTGAATTGGTGGCAGAGTAGGGGATAGAACCCAGGAGTCCTGGCTCCCAGTCCCCTTGCTCTAACCACTAGACCCCACTGCCCTCCCAGTGCTGGGGTAGAGCCCAGGAATCCTGGTTCCCAGCGCCCTCCCCCCCCCCCAACCACTAGACCCTACTGCCCTCCCCACGCTTGGGTAGAACCTAGGAGTCCTGGCTCCCAGGAGCCCTCTCTGACGCTCTTCATTTCTCCTCTTGTAGGAGCTCCAGGGTCAGAGATTGGATATTTACAGTGACCTGAAGAAATCGGGAGCCAATTATTAATGCCCCGTCTCCGTCCCGTGCCCGCTCTGCACCCAATCGGCTGGTGCCAGGGTGTCAAATCCATGCAGCCTTCATTGTTTATCTCCATGCCACCCGCTCTGAGCACCATTCTGTGCAAACATGAAGTCCCCCTAAATCTGCAGCATTGATCCCACCCCGCATAGGTGCTGACTCCGTGGGTGCTTCGGGGCTGGAACACCGACAGGGAAAATTTGCTCTGCACCCACCGGCAGCTCCCCGACCAGCCTCCCCACCCCAGCTCACCTCTGCCTCCTCCCCTGAGCACGCCGCCGCGTCCTTCTTCTCCCCCCTCCCTCCCAGCGTTTGCGCCGCGAAACAGCTGTTTTGCGTGGCAAGCGCTGGGAGGGAGGGGGGAAGAGGAGGAATGCGCCACGCTCGGGGAAGAGGCGGAGCCGGGGTAGGGATTTGGGGAGGGGCCAATAGGGGCAGGGAGGGGGCAGAGTCGTGGCAGGGCCGGGGCAGGGGAGCGTGAGCACCCACCGGCGCCAAGGAAAGTTCTTCAGAGATGCATTTCCTCTCTGCTGGACTCATTTAATCTCCAGTTCAAGTGCCCTGCTTGTGTCTGGGTGAGGGGGTTACAAAGACCCCGACCCTGGTCCCTGGTTGTGGTTTTGTGATCTTAACAAAGTTTTTTGACTGGGAATCGCTTTCCTTGCTGTTTTTCTCCTCAATGTTATTGGTACAATTTCAGCTTTAACAAAGTTTTTTCGCAGGGAATTTTCTTTGTCGTTTTTCCTTCATCGAAGTTATTGGGTACAATTTCAACGTTAGCAACATTTTTTGCTTGGAAATTTCCTGACTTGCTTTTTTTCCGTTAAAGTTCTTGGGCTGATGTTAACAACGTTTTTTGGCTGGAAATTTCCAAAGTTGCTTTTTTGCTTTATTGAAATTCTTTGTCCTGTTTCTATTTAAATGAAATGTTTAGCTCGTGAATTATCAGTTTTTCTCTATTCCATTCCTGTTGCTATTACTGGCCCTAGGTCAGTGTTAAAGTTTTTTTGACTGGGAGGTTTCTTGGTTGCCGTTTTATCCTGGTTAAAGCTATTGGTACAATTTCCACATTAACAAAGTTTTTTCAGACAGGAATTTCTCAAATTTGTTATTTTTGTTCGTGTTGAAGTGCTTGGTACGATTTCAAGTTTAATAAAGCTTATTTGCTGAGAGTTTCCTCAGAGGCAGATGCATCTCTTGATAGAACAAGGAGCAATGGTCTCAAGTTGCAGTGGGGGAGGTCTAGGTTGGATATTAGGAAACACTATTTCACTAGGAGGGTGGTGAAGCACTGGGATGGGTTCCGTAGGGAGGTGGGGGAATCTCCATGCTTAGAGGTTTTTAAGGTCAGGCTTGACAAAGACCAGGCTGGGATGATTTAGTTGGTGTTGGTCCTACTTTGAGCAGGGGGTCTGACTAGATGACCTCCTGAGGTCTCTTCCAACCCTAATATTCTATGATTCTATCTCAGCACCGGGTGAGCCATCACCATGAGGTGTTATGTGTGGCTGTTATCCCACTGCCTCGCCCCAGAGGTGGCTGCATCTCAGCACCGGGTGAGTCATGCCTGTAGCTAAGATCTCTAAAGTGCTGGCGCCCCCTAGAGAGGAAAGGCCCCATGTTCCATTCCCTGCACCCCTGAGCTAGCCAGACCCAAACCCTGGGACTGGATGGGAGCTGGTGCCCCCAGAGGGGAAAGACCCGGTGTCCCATTCCCCACCCCCATGAGAGCCAGCCAGTCGCTGCTCTGGGGCTGGATTAGAGCCAGCTTCCCCTAGGGGGGCACTGAGCTGCAGAGAACAGGGTGGGAGCTCAGTAAGGGGCGCCGTGCTGCAGGGAGTCACAATAAAGCACTACTGGAGTCAAAATAAACAGGCCCCACTTGTTTTAATGGGAAAGATGAAGAGAAGCAGTTAGGCAGCTTTAAGAACAGGAGTACTTGTGGCACCTTTGAGACTAACAAATTTATTTGAGCATAAGCTTTCGTGGGCTATAGTCCACTTCTTTGGATGCATAGAATGGAACATACAGTAAGAAGATATTTATACATACAGAGAACATGAGAAGGTGGAAGTAGCCATACCAACTGTAAGAGGCTAATTAATTAAGAGAAGCTATTAACAGCTTATAGCTCCAAATCCTTTGATGCTTGGGGCTGATGGGGGTTGGGTGGGGGCAGAGGGGGGTGTCTTCTGTTTCCTCCCCCCATCCCTGGGGGTGGCTGGGTAGCACCCCCAAAAGTTGGCCCTCCCTCAGCATTAGCCCAGGACCTCACTGGCTCCCTTTCATTGCTCCCCAATGTCAGCCCCCACCAGCTTCCCCCCTGCCCAGATCTGGGGTGTCCCTCTGGCAATCAGGGTGTGTCCCCCACCGATCCAGCCCTTCCCCTGCTCGGAATGGAGCTAAATTCTGCACCCCCTGAGCTGGTCCCAGAGTCCCCCCTCCAGGGCTCAGCCCCCCCAAATTACAACCCCCCAAAATGGGGAATGTGAACCCCCAAAACGACTGGCTTTACATTCACCCCCAAACTGGGGAAAGCCCTTGGGATTGGCCATGAAACTGGGAACCCCCGGCAACACCCAAACTGGGGCTAGGGCATGTGATTCTGTCACCAAACAGCAGGGGGCACTGGGGAGCCAAGATTCCACCTGACTGCACCCCAAATCCCTGACCACATCAGCCTCCCAAGCCAGCGCCCCATGTCCCATTCCCCCCCCCCCAGTCCTCCGATCTAGGGCTGGATTGGAGCCAGCATTCCCTAGAGGGGAAAGCCCCCGTGTCCCATTTCTGCCCCCACCCCCACCCCCGAGCCAGCCAGTCCCCCGACCTGGGGCCAGATCGGAGCCGGCGCCCCCTAGAGGGGAAAGGCACCATGTCCCATGTGTTGGGGCAAGGAAGTGCTGGTATCTGCGGAGAATGTCTATCCCCCGGTGGCGAGGATGGTGTCAGTAGTGGGATCAGCTAGGTACTGGGGGGGGGGGGCGGGGGGAGGGTCAGTTGACTCTTCCAGGCATGTTCATATAAACTTTCTGGTCTTCTACAGAGAGAGACAAGCAAAGAGCATCTGTTAGCAAACAGCCAGTCTAATTCGGGAGGAGGGAAAATGGCAGTGGGGCAGAGGGTGGTGTGGGGGTGGGAATCCCGGCAACAGGAGAGGGGGTGGCATGGGGGGATCCAGTGAGGAAGCGGGTGATGTGGGGCACACAGGCTGGTGGGGATCCCAACAGCGGGGGAGAAGGCAATAGGCTGGGGGGATCCTGGCAGCGGCAGAGGGGGTGGCATGGGGGGGATCCTGGCCGGGGGGGAGGGGGTGGCATGGGGGGGATCCCAGCAGCGGGGGAGGGGGTGGCATGGGGGGGATCCCGGCAGTGGGGGAGGGGTTGGGGGTTCTCCGCCCCCCACTCACCGCTGTTGCCCGTGGGTTTGCTGCAGCGCTTGGTGCAGTGATACACCCCGGCGATGAGGAGCAGGGTGAAGACGAGGTCTCCGATCACCACGCCGACGATGATGGGGGTCTGGATCTGGTAGCAATCACCGCACGGCCCTGCAGGAGAGCGGCTGTGAGCCCCGCAACGCAGCGCGGCATTAGGGGCACCGGGGAGCGGGGCGGGGGCTCAGCAGGGGGCGCTGTGCTGGGGGGAGCGGGGCGGGGGGCTCAGCAGGGGGCGCTGTGCTGGCAGGAGCGGGGCGGGGGCTCAGCAGGGGGCGCCGTGCTGGGGGGAGCGGGGGGGGGGCTCAGCAGGGGGCGCTGGGCTGGGGGGAGCGGGGCGGGGGCTCAACAGGGGGCGTCGGGCTGCGGGGAGTGGGGCGAGTGGGTGTGTTTGCTGCCCCCTGCTGGAGGGGCTGAGCCCAGTGCCGTGTGTGGCCCCCCCCGCAGTCCCGCTCTCCCTGGCTCGGTCTCACTCACCCTGTCCCTGGGCAGGGACGGCATTTGCTGCGGAGAGAAAGGAAACAGGGTGTGATCCAGCTCCAGCCCCCCTTCTACGAGCATCTTCCCCCGTGCCCCCCTCGTCCCCTCCCCCCCACAACGCCCCCACGCCCTAAACCCCCCTTGGCCTCCGCCCCACCGCCCCCACACCCTAAACCCCCCTTGGCCCCCGCCCCACCGCCCCCACGCCCTAAACCCCCCTTGGCCCCCGCCCCGCCGATCCAGTAACGCAGCCGTTCCCTGGTGGGTTACTCAGTAACGATAAAAAACCCAAGGAAATTCCCTCCCCAAAAACTCCGTTCAGCTGCAATTCAATTGACTTCCTTCTGCTCCGCCCCCACTGCAGCCCCTCACTCTCGACCCACAGCTCTGCTGGTGCCCCTCACTCCCGACCCACAGCCCCCTGCCAGCCCAGCCTTGGGCTCCTCACCCCCCAGCTCTTCCAGTGCCCCTCACTCCCAACCCGCAGCCCCCTGCCAGCCCAGCCCTGGGGTCCCACCCCCCAGCTCTGACCCACAGCCCCCCTTGCTGTACAGAGCAGTACCCAGTTTCCTTGCCCAGCTGTGGGGGCTCTGGCTGTGGATATGTGGGGGCTGAGGGAATGGCCACTCTGGGGGGGAGGAGCCAGGTGTGCTCACGACCCCCCCCAGGCAGCGTCTGCTGGGGTTCAGCAGGGAAGAGGAAGCGAAAGTGACATTTGAGACACTTCCCTGGCCCTGGTCCCAGCCGGGGGATTGCGCAAGGGGATGTGGCAGCAGCAGGAGCTCGACTGAACCTTCTTCCCTGGGGAGATCGGCCCGACCCCCTCCCTGCCAAGGGCCAACCTCCGTCCCACACCCGATCCCCTCGGGTCACAGCCCGCCATGCCCACAGCTCCCCCCATCTGTCCCTTAGTACAAGGGGCTTGCCCCAGAGCCTGGGAGCCCGGACTCCTGGGTTCTCCCCACTGCTGCCAGCGGAGAGGGGTCTAGTGGATTAGAGCGGGGTCGGAGGGGTTGCGAGCCAGGACTCCTGGGTTCTGTCCCCGGTGCTGGGAGGGGAGTGGGGTCTAGTGGGTTACAGCAGAGGGGGTGGAGGGGTCGGGAGCCAGGACTCCTGGGTTCTGTCCCCGGTGCTGGGAGGGGAGTGGAGTCTAGTGGTTTAGAGCAGGGGGGCTGGGAGCCAGGACTCCTGGGTTCTCTCCCCAGGCGCCAGGTGGACACTCACCGATGAGGAGGCAGAGGAAGGGCAGGGCAGGGCCCCACATGGTGAGCTAGCCCCGGGCAGGCCGCCGGGCAGCGCAGCCAGCACTCAGTCACTCTCCCCTCCAGCAGCGCCCGGGCGATTGCTACATGTTTGTGACGTTCCCCCTGGGGCCCAGCGACCGCCACAGTCACGCACATCCGGGGCTGGGAGCGCGGCCCAGGCAGACCATGGCAAAGACACACAGGATGTGGGGGAGAGGAGAGCACAGGGGCTGAGTCACATTTGCCAGCCAGAGGCTGTTGCTATGCCCCCCTCCCCGCTCTAACCACTAGACCCCCCTCCCCACCCAGAGCCAGGGAGAGAACCCAGGAGTCCTGGTTCCCAGCCTCCCTGCTGTAACCCAGACACCGGCTGAGGGTCTGGCTCCACTGACTCCAATGGGGCTCCGGCCGATTGCCGCCCGCTGGGCTCTGCCAGTCTCCCCTCGCACCGCGTGAGCTGAGCCCTTGTGCCGGCTGGGAGCAGGTTTCCGTTTACGAATCATAGAATATCAGGGTTGGAAGGGACCTCAGGATGTCACCTAGTCCCACCCCCTGCTCAAAGCAGGACCAACCCCAAGTAAATCATCCCAGCCAGGGCTTTGTCAAGCCTGACCTTAAAAACCTCTAAGGAAGGAGATTCCATCACCTCCCTAGGGAACCCATTCCAGTGCTTCACCACCCTCCTAGTGAAATAGTGTTTCCTAATATCCAATCTAAACCTCCCCCACTGCAACTTGAGACCATTACTCCTTGTTCTGTCATCTGCCACCACTGAGAACAGTCTAGATCCATCCTCTCTGGAACCCCCTTTCAGGTAGTTGAAGGCTGCTATCAAATCCCCCTTCACTCTTCTCTTCTGCAGACTAAACAATCCCAGTTCCTTCAGCCTCTCCTCATAAGTCATGTGCTCCAGCCCCCTGATCATTTTTGTGGCCCTCCGCTGGACTCTTTCCAATTTTTCCACATCCTTCTTGTAGTGTGGGGCCCAAAACTGGACACAGTACTCCAGATGAGGCCTCACCAATGCCGAATAGAGGGGAATGATCACGTCCCTCGAGCTGCTGGCAATGCCCCTACTTATACAGCCCAAAATGCCGTTAGCCTTCTTGGCAACAAGTGCACACTGTCGACTCATATCCAGCTTCTCATCCACCGTAACCCCTAGGTCCTTTTCTGCAGAACTGCTGCCTAGCCACTCGGTCCCTAGTCTGTAACAGTGCATGGGATTCTTCCGTCCTAAGTGCAGGACTCTGCACTTGTCCTTGTTGAACCTCATCAGGTTTCTTTTGGCCCAATCCTCTAATTCGTCTAGGTCCCTCTGTATCCTATCCCTACCCTCCAGCGTATCTACCACTCCTCCCAGTTTAGTGTCATCTGCAAACTTGCTGAGGGTGCGTCCACGCCATCCTCCAGATCATTAATGAAGATATTGAACAAAACTGGCCCCAGGATCGACCCTTGTGGCCAACCTAGCCCACGCAGCGCTCCCATGAGACACGCCAGCCCTCGCCACATACGTGTGCGCCCCTTTCCTCTGACCCCACAACCAGGCAGGGGGCACAGAGAGCGGCTCACAGACACTCCCCAAGGAGTGCAGGGCCCCCCCAAGATCACCCCATACCCCAGTCACGGCTCTGCCAAGCTGCTCCAACTAACCCACCTGGGGCAAGGTGACCAGAGAGCAAGTGTGAAAAACTGGGACACGTTTTTGTTTGGGGAGGGGTGGGAAGGGGTGGGGATAGTTGTGCATATAAGACAAAGCCCCAATACTGGGATGATCCTTATATTATCGGAATGTCTGGTCACATACCCAGGGGGCAGAGTTAAGGTTGTCTGGGTTTAACCTAGGTGGAGTAGGGAGGGGAGGGAAATCAATTCAGTCCCCAGTTCTGTGCTACAGAATTCCTCTTGCCGGCTTTAAACTTCTTATCTGCACAAGCCAGGAATTTCTGTCCTCGCCAGAGACTCCGGCCGGATTTTCAATAGCAGCCCTTGAAATCCGACAGGTGGTGACTATAATAGGAGTCGCTTCCCCTAGGCATCCCCGTAAGAAAACTACACCCCCCCACCACGCTACCAGAATGGCCTCGTGCTACGTAACTCGTCAGCGATCACCCCCGCACCGTAGCCAGCCCAGCTACAGCTTGGTGCTTTGCCTTTCCAATGCAGAACAAGCCCTACAATATATCGATTTCTGTCGCCTTCCAGAACACGGACAGGGATCGGGACTCCGGAGAGTCGGAGATCTTCTGCTTTCACCTACGCTCACCCTGGGCGTCCTATGGACCATTAAATACGCGTCATTCCTGCCCCGGAGCCGACTGTCCCAGCACCCGCGCTATTGGGTACAGAGATGTCATCAGAGGAGAAAAACTGGGCCAAGAGCATCATGCCCTGTCTCGGCTCCGCTGACGTAACGGGCCGCCTGAAGCCATGGGTCGCCGGCCTGCAATCCCTGCTGGCTGCTGGGTTCCCAGCCGGCGTCCCACGGACGTCTGCAAAACGCCCGATTCAGTCGGGGTCCCCCGGCGGCTCTCGTGACGGGGCTGGATCAGACTGGGGCGCACGCCGGCCGCCAGTTCCGTACCGCGCGCTGCTGAGCGCAGGGAGGTGGGGACGCGGAGACGCCTGCCCGTCATGCCAACGTCCACACATGCAGTTTTTTTTAAAAAGCCAAAACATGAGAGACAAAAACGATTGTTCTAATGGGAGAAAACTGAATTTTTTTGCTCTTCGAAAAGCACCAATGGAATAAAGATGTCGAGCCGGAAGAACAAAACAGTTTTTTTCCTCAAAATTTTGCAGCAGAAAATTCCAAGAGGACTTTGCCTGGGAAGCCAGGAGGCGATTACTTACACTGCATAGCCACTGCGACAGGCGGAGACCGTCTATAGCCGATCGCGTTCTGAGCCGCACAGCTGCGGTTACCGGACCGCTGCTCTGTGGCAGGGAAGGTCAGGACGCTCTCTTGGGTCTCCTGATCCTGGCTGTTATCCTTGTACCACGTGTACTTGGTCACCGGGGGGTTACTGCTGCCCACAGAGCACTTCAGCGTCACCACGTCACCTGCCCGGATGCGCTGGGGGGTTTTTGAGGGTGATTCGTACCTCCCTGTGGGGGGTCTGGAAAAGAATCCCGGTCGGAGTGTGTCATGGTGTTCGGGGGGGTGTGGCGGGTTATAGGCAGGAAATAAAAAGGCGGGAGCTGCCCCAAGCGTAGCCGACACTTGCCTAGGTCTGCAGAGAGCCTGAGCCCATCGCTCTGAGAGGGGGGATCCATCCCCGGCGTTAAACACATCCGAGGCTAGAGCATGGCCCAGGCAGACCATGGCAAAGACACACAGGATGTGGGGGAGGGCAGAGCGCAGGGGCTGAGTCACATTTGCCAGCCAGAGGCTGTTGCTATGCCCCCCCCAACCACTAGACCCCCCCCTCCCGTCCCAGAGTCAGGGAGAGAACCCTGGAGTCCTGGTTCCCAGCCCCCCTGCTGTAACCCAGACACCGGCTGAGGGTCTGGACCCACTGACTCCAATGGGGCTCCGGCTGATTGCTGCCTGCTGGGCTCTGCCAGTCTCCCCTCGCACCGCGTGAGCTGAGCCTTTGCGCTGGCTGGGAGCAGGTTTCCGTTTACAAATCATAGAATCATAGAATATCAGGGTTGGAAGCAGTAGCGGCGCCAGCTTTGCCGGCGCCCTAGGCGGCGGAAGGTCCCGCCCCCGAAATCCCGCCCCCAACAGCGGCGGCGGAAGGTCCCGCCCCCAAATTTCTANTATTCCCCCTGAAAAGATCCTGTGCAGTACTTTAAGTACAACAAACAGTCTAGATCCATCCTCTTTGGAACCCCCCTTCAGGTAGTTGAAAGCAGCTATCAAATCCCCCCTCATTCTTCTCTTCTGCAGACTAAATAATCCCAGTTCCCTCAGCCTCTCCTCATAAGTCATGTGCTCCAGACCCCTGATCATTTTCGTTGTCCTCTGCTGGACTCTTTCCAATTTTTCCACATCCTTCTTGTAGTGTGGGGCCCAAAACTGGACACAGTACTCCAGATGAGGCCTCACCAATGCTGACTAGAGTGGAATGGTCACGTCCCTTGATCTTCTGGCAATGCCCCTACTTATACAGCCCAAAATGCCGTTAGCCTTCTTGGCAACAAGGGCACACTGTTGACTCATATTCAGCTTCTCGTCCACTGTAACCCCCAGGTCCTTTTTTGCAGAACTGCTGCCTAGCCACTCGGTCCCTAGTCTTTAGCAGTGCATGGGATTCTTCCGTCCTAAGTGCAGGACTCTGCACTTGTCCTTGTTGAACCTCATCAGGTTTCTTTTGGCCCAATCCTCTAATTTGTCTAGGTCCCTCTGTATCCTATCCCTACCCTCCAGCGTATCTACCACTCCTCCCAGTTTAGTGTCATCTGCAAACTTGCTGAGAGTGCAGTCCACGCCATCCTCCAGATCATTAATGAAGATATTGAACAAAACCGGCCCCAGGACCGACCCTTGGGGCACTCCGCTTGA
>QXTE01000713.1:17915-123992 GCA_003942145.1 Platysternon megacephalum
CCCCCCCCCCCCCCCCGCTAGGTGATGGGAAGCGGGACGGGCAGCTGCTCACTGGTTGGTGATGAGATCCCATCGGATGCTGGAGGAGGGGTCTCGCTCCGGCGTGGCCCAGCACGATGACAAGGTCAGCACGAAGTGGCTGGGGTCCAACCCCGAAACCCTGATGCCCACGTAGACCCTGTGGTTGACAGTGAGTGGGATGGGGCTCTGGGTGAAGGGTTTGCTGTATCGAGGGTCTTGGTACAGGACCATGGTGGTCAGGTAGCTCCCTTGGCCGGAGGGGAGGGTTGTGTTAACGACACTATGGAAGAAGGTGAGAACAGAAGAGACACAACACTCGATGGAGGCTGGAGCAGAAAAGTCACGTGTCTGCAGCAAGGTGGGGCATTAGGGGCACCAGTGGGCAAAGGCGACTTTAAGGGGTTGTGGGAACTGATGAAGTGCCAGGAGCTGCAAGGAACGGGGGGCAGGAACCAGCATGGTGCAAAGGGGCAGGGGAACAAGGGGTCACAGGAACCAGCATGGTTCAAGGGTACATGGGAATCAGCCGGGTGCTAGGGGAGGTGGGAACCAGAGGTCACAGGGACCAGTGCGGAGCAAGGGGATGTGGGAACAAGGGGGCATGTGAACCAGAGTGGTTCAAGGGGACGTGGGACCAAGAGGCATAGGAATGGCACAGTGCAAGGCAGGTGGATTCAGGGGTCGTGCGAACTGGTGCAGCACAAGGGGGTCATGGAACCAGTGTGACACAAGGGGGTGGGACCCAGGGGGTTTCAGGAACTGGCACAAGGGGGCGGGCAGGGCTGCCAAGAGCGGGTTCGGGCCCCGGTGAAAAATTTTTTTCAGGCCCCCCAGCAAGGGCGGACCGGCTAAACAGGGCCGACGAGAGGTGGGGAAACCGGGCCCCAGGCCCCCTTCCGGACCGCCAGGCCCCGGTAATTTGTACCGGCTTCCCCCCCTCTCGTCGGCCCTGCCGGGACCCAAGGGTCGTGGGAACCAGCGCAGTGCAAGGGGGGTGGGACCCAGGGGGTTGCAGGAACTGGCACAAGGGGGCGGGACCCAGGGGTCGTGGGAACCAGCGCAGCGCAAGGGGGCGGGACCCAGGGGTCGTGGGAACCAGCACAGCGCAAGGGGGCGGGATCCAGGGGTCGTGGGAACCAGCTGCAAGGGGGCGGGACCCAGGGGGCGTGGGAACCAGGGGGCGTGGGAACCGGCGCAGCGCAAGGGGGCGGGACCCAGGGGTCGTGGGAAGTGGTGCAGCGCAAGGGGGCGGGACTCAGGGGTCGTGGGAAGTGGTGCAGCGCAAGGGGGCGGGACCCAGGGGTCGCGGGAACCAGCGCAGCGCAAGGGGGCGGGACCCAGGGGTCGCGGGAAGTGGTGCAGCGCAAGGGGGCGGGACCCAGGGGTCACGGGAAGTGGTGCAGCGCAAGGGGGCGGGATCCAGGGGTCGTGGGAACCAGCGCAGCGCAAGGGGGCGGGACCCAGGGGGCGTGGGAACCAGCGCAAGGGGGCGGGACTCAGGGGTCGTGGGAAGTGGTGCAGCGCAAGGGGGCGGGACCCAGGGGTCGCGGGAACCAGCGCAGCGCAAGGGGGCGGGACCCAGGGGTCGCGGGAAGTGGTGCAGCGCAAGGAATCCTGCGAAGCAGCGTGGTGGGAGCAGCCCTGCGGGCAGTGAGCTGGGGCACTGAGGGCCAGGTGCTCCAAAGGCAGAGGGCTGCAGGGGGCTCCAGAAATCAGCAGCAGCAGGTGGCTGGGGCCCTACTCACTCCTGTATGGGCTGGATGGCCAGTGGGACGGACAGGTTGATGCTCAGTGGCTGGGCGCAGGAGAAGTGCAAGAAGAGGAGCCTGTCCCGGCTGATGACCCCTCCATAGGTGTTGCCCACCCGGCCCTGCACCTGGTTGGAGTAAGTGGCGTGGGTGGCGTTGACCTGTGGGGGGCACAGAAGCAGCAGCGGTGGTGAGAGCCGAGTCTCCCTGCCCAGGATCCACATCACTGCCGTCGGGGCAGAGCTCCCCTTCCCGCCATGGCCCTGGCCCACTCCTCTTTCGCACAGAACACACGTCTCTTGTCACGTCTCTCAGACCCGCCCGGTGAGAGACCATTGGCCTGCAGGGGGGGGTGCGTGCCGCAGTGGGGGGGGGCAGCGTGTTGACTTGTGTTTGAAGATGTGCTTGGCTGTGTGATCCTATGGAGGTGTGCGTCCTCATGGAGGCACTCGTGTGACACCATGTAGGCGTGCCTTGGTTCAGGTGTGGGGCAGTGTGGAGGGATGGGTTTGTGTGTATGAGAGCTAGTGTGTGTGTGTGGGGGGGCATGGGGAAGTGTATTCGGGTTTGTGTGTATGCACAGGTGGCACTGCGCAAGGGGGCAATGTGTTGGCAGGGGATGTGCACAGAGCCATGTGTTGGTACATGTGTGGTGGTGTATGTGGCCATGTGTTTGTGCACATGTCTGTGTGCTGGTGCATATTCATGTGGCATGTTTTGATAGGAGCATGTGGGTGTATATATGTCATGTGTTGGTGCATGTGCACGTGGCTGTGTGCTGGGCGGGGTGCGCAAGTGCGCATGTGGCCATGTGTTGGTACATGTGGCTGTGCATTAGTAGGGTTATGTGGGAGTGCACGTGGCCGTGCGCTGGTAGGGGTGTGCGGGTGCGCACGTGGCCGTGCGCTGGTAGAGTTGCGCGGGTGTGCACGTGGCCATGCGCTGGTAGGGGTGTGCGGGTGCGCACGTGGCCGTGCGATGGTAGGGGTGTGTGAGTGTGCATGTGGCTGTGTGATTGTAGGGGTGAGTGTTCACGTGGCCGTGCGCTGGTAGAGGTGCGCGGGTGCGCACGTGGCCGTGCGCTGGTAGGGGTGTGCGGGTGCGCACGTGGCCGTGCGATGGTAGAGGTGCGTGGGTGCGCACGTGGCCGTGTGATGGTAGAGTTGCGCGGGTGCGCACGTGGCCATGCGCTGGTAGGGGTGCGCGGGTGCGCACGTGGCCGTGCGCTGGTAGAGGTGCGCGGGTGTGCACGTGGCCGTGCGATGGTAGAGTTGCGCGGGTGTGCACGTGGCCATGCGCTGGTAGGGGTGTGCGGGTGCGCACGGGGCCGTGCGCTGGTAGGGGTGTGCGGGTGCGCACGTGGCCGTGCGCTGGTAGAGTTGCGCGGGTGTGCACGTGGCCATGCGCTGGTAGGGGTGTGCGGGTGTGCACGTGGCCGTGCGCTGGTAGGGGTGTGCGGGTGCGCACGTGGCCGTGCGCAGGTAGGGGTGTGCGGGTGCGCACGTGGCCGTGTGATGGTAGAGTTGCGCGGGTGCGCACGTGGCCGTGCGCTGGTAGGGGTGTGCGGGTGCGCATGTGGCCGTGCGCTGGTAGGGGTGTGTGAGTGCGCACGTGGCCGTGCGCTGGTAGGGGTGTGTTGGGCATGGATATGGCCACGTTGGCTGTGACCAATCGCCAGGTGCAGCCTCCTCCTCACCGTCACCGTGGTCCCGCAGCTCTGCTGTGTGCTGTGGAAGTAGAAGACGAGTCTCCCCCTAACGAGGGTGCCGGTGCAGCTGGGGTCGGCCAGGTGCAAGGCCTCTGCGGGGAAGCCGTCGGTGAAGAGCAGGCAGCGGGACAGGGACACTGAGCTGTTACCGCCGCTGCAGGTCAGCTGATAGTCTGGAAGGGAAGTGAGAACTGGTAGAGGACAGAGTCCGTCGCACGGGGCCTCTCCAGGCGCGGGGCTGTGCCCTTGTTCCTGGCGTGCCAGGCAGAGATCACCGGCGCTGTGGAGCTGCAAGCCCATGGGACAAAAGGAGACACTGGGCTCCTTTGCCCACTCCATGGGCCTGGTAACCCTTCCTTCAACGAGAGCTCGGAGAACTCGCCCACTGTCGGCCGAGAGGCCACGCACGTGCTGGGCCCCGAATGGCCAGGGTTGGGAGCCAGCTGCCTGGGAGGCAGAGAGGGAGCGGGCAGATGACGGGGGCTTGGAGTGGGAGACAGCTGGCTCCCAGTCTGAATCTGGAGGGCCCGTCTCCTCCCCTCCCCCGAGCAGCCTAGCCTTTTACCCAGGTTTCCGTCTGGCACGATAAAGGCTCAAAACATTTAGGAGACACATGGGGAGCTGGTGCCTGAGCCAGAATTAGAGCCCAGAGTCGTCTTTGTTGCTAACTCTTTCCCCAGCATAAGCCTGTGCCAAGCCCCTTGCCCCCTGCTCTTTGGCTCTAATCGCTGCCCCTCGCACTGTGTGATGATGAGAGAAGTAACCCTGGGAAATCTGCTGCCCCCGTTCACGGAGCCAAGGCATTCGCGGCAGACATAGGGGGCTGTTTGCTGTGGAAAGCATGGCTAGATTTCCATGCCTTGAGTGTCAGAGGAAACCAGGAGTGAGAGGAAGGGATCAGAAATTGCTCTTTACCATAGTCAGCCACTTGGATGGGCTCAGAAGCTCTGTAGCAGTAACAGCCCCATCTCCCTGCCTGCTCGCCGCACCACTCGTCCTCCCCGCAGGCCAGACCGACACACGGGTCACGCACAGCTGCAGAGTGAATCAGAGTTTAGTAGCAGCAAGGAGGGGCCTGCTCCACATACCTGCGGCTGTTCTCTGATCTACCCAACCCCCTGTATTTCTAAGGGCAACTTGTACATGTCTCGAGCCTTTCCAGTTCAATGCATCACAAAGCACTTTGCAAATCACAGCAAAGTTCCCTCACCTCACACAGCCGCCTCTGGGCTGGGCGCAGGCAGCAGAGTAATAGCTCGGTGGGGCTGAAACATGGCCACTTCTGGGGTGGGCCCCAACAGCAGGCTAACAGTCACAGAGCAACGCTGCTCTGCCGGTGCCGAAATGCAGCCAGTTCAGGAGTGGGACCCAGCAGCTGTTTTAGCAGCCACACAAATACCGTACAGGGATTGTTCCCACGGTGCCGAAATGCAGCCACCCCTGGGGTGAGGTGCAGCCTACAGAAACACTGCACAGTGTGTTGTGGCAGGAAGTGAAGGAGAATCCTCCTTTGAGAACGGAGGCGGAAGAATGTAAATACCCAAATGGGGATGTGACTAGGACACCGGATGCCCCAAAAAGGGTTTTCATGACTACGGGGGATCAGGTCATTGGCTTTATGGCTTCTCCAAGATTTCAGGCTCAATCTCAATACTCCCAAATTCCCCAACCCAGTGCTCTGCCCCCGGGCCTGCCGGTGGGACTGGTGCTCACGGCACTGCGCCGACGATCTCCAGGCGCCAACGTGTATCCCCTGAAGGCTGCACAGCTCTTCGTAGGAGGCGATGGCCGTGCACAGCATCCCATTGGCCGTCCCGTAGTGGCACATGTCGTACAGGCAGGAGGAGTAAAATGGGGCAGGGTCCACATGCCAGTGGCACTCAGCAAATGGTCCCGATTGGCTAGTCAGGGTCCCACAGAGCTCTTCAAACTCCAGGGGGTCGCTGCAGGGCTCGGCGGAGTCGGTGTCATCCGAACACCTGGAAGAAAGGGAAGTTAGCAGTACCCGGGCAGGGCAAAGGGAGTGGCTCTCTCTAGTATCACCTAGGGAGTATCTGACCCTCCCCCCAACTCCCACCAGGGGACCTGCTGAGCTCCCCGCAACATGCACTGTGCCAGCCTACGGCACATCTCCCAGGGCCACGCCAGCTGGGGATTTCTCATGCACACAAACAAATGAGGCCCAGCGTGCTGCAGGGTAGGTGAGGGGATGGGACTCGGGGGAGAGGTACGGGTGGGGAAAGAGGAGCTTGTCACAACATGCGTGCACACACAGACACACACAGACACACACAGACACACACAGACGCATGTGCAGACAGACAGGCAAATGCACACACACACAGATGCGCACACACACAGACACGCAGACGCATGTGCAGACACACAGACACAGGCAAATGCACACACACACAGATGCGCACACACACAGACACGCAGATGCGTGTGCAGACGCACACAGACACAGGTGAATGCACACACACACAGATGCGCACACACAGACGCGTGTGCAGACGCACACAGACACAGGTGAATGCACACACACACAGGCGAATGCACACACACACAGATGCGCACAGACGCGTGTGCAGACGCACACAGACAGACGAATGCACACACACACACAGACGCGCACACACAGACATGCACACACACAGACACACAGATGCGTGTGCAGATGGACACAGACAAATGCACACACACACACAGATGCGCACACACAGACACACACACACAGACGCGTGTGCAGACACGCACACCAACACAGGCAAATGCACACACATAGACGCGCGCACACAGGCACACACACACAGAAACACACAGACGCGTGTGTAGACACGCACACAGACACAGGCAAATGCACACACACAGAGACGCGTGCACAGGTCCTGTCCTCAACCTACAGTGAAGTGAACAGGAAATAATTCGTTTTAAAAAAGTAATGGAATAAGAGTTTGTCACCTTCTCTCTCTACCCCCACCTGCTCCATTCATCTGTTCACCCAGCTCTCCCCGCTCCCTCCACTCCATTCATCTGTGCACCCAGCTCTCCCCTCTCCCTCCCCTCCATTCCTCTGTTCACCCAGCTTTCCCCACCCCCTCCACTCCATTCTTCTGTTCACCCAGCTCGCCCCCCCCCCTCCACTCCATTCATCTGATCACCCAGCTCTCCCCACTCCCCCCACTCCATTCATCTCTTCACCCAGCTCTCCGCACTCCCTCCACTCCAGTCATCTGTTCACCCAGTCCTCCCCCCTCCCTCCCCCCCCTTCCTCTGTTCCCCCCGCTCTCCCCGCCCCCTCCTCTCCATGCATCTGTGCGCCCAGCTCTCCCCGCCCCCCCCACCCCATCCATCTGCTCACCCGCCGTCCCCCCCCCCCCCACTCCATTCATCTGTGCACCCAGCTCTCCCCTCTCCCTCCCCTCCATTCCTCTGTTCACCCTGCTCTCCCCACTCCCCCCACTCCATTCATCTGCTCACCCAGCCCCCCCCCCCCCCCCACCCCCTCCACCCCATCCATCTGTCCACCCAGCTCTCCCCGCTGCCTCCACTCCATTCACCTGTCCACCCAGCTCTCCCCCCCCCCTCCGCCCACCCGCGCCTCCAGCTCTCCCCACTCCCTCGACTCCATTCATCTGTCCCCCCTGCTCTCCCCCCTCCCTCCTCTCCATACATCTGTTCACCCCCCTCCCCCCCCTCCCTCCACCCCATCCATCTCCCCGCCCCACGAGGAACAGGCCTGAGACCCAAACAAGTCACCAAGCAGCTGTCTCATCACTGCCAATTTCCAGATCCTCATTTGTGAGCTCTGCCTCCCAGCCCAGTCCAGCAGCTTCCACTCCTACAAGGATCTATCCCAACGCAAAAGCCTCAGTTAATTTCTCTGATGAACAGCTACCAAACATCCTCAGGGATCCCGCTGGTCCGTCAGGATCCCACAAACCTGGCCGGGCTGGGCTCAGCCTTCCAGGCGTTCCCGAACTCTGCGTCACTCCGGGCTCTCTCCCCGCTGGGCAGGACTTTATCGTCCCTGCGGATGTCATTGAAGTTCCCACACATCCCGCACAGCCGCCCCCGATACTCCGGGCCCACGCGGACGAACAACGTGTGGCGGCCGTTGAACTGGATCTCCACATTGGCTGGGGTCTGGATGGTCACCAGGTTTCTGATCCTGGACACGCTGCCCAGAGGGCCCAGGGCGTGCGGCAGGCTCACCCGCTCCCCGTTAACCTGAAAGAGCAGAGGACGCAGTGCAGGGAGCGCCGCCTGGGACACCACCGGCCAGGCGCAATTCCCCCGGGGGGAGGCCAAAGCCTCGCCCTCCGCAATCATGGAGCCCCTGGCCTGGAACAGCCCTGGGAACACCAGGCCACCAGGGCTGAGTTTAAGGAGGGGAGGGCTGGGAAGCAGAGATGTTCAGCAGGTTCTAGGTTGAGGCCCCGAAAGCTGATTTCCCTCCTCAATATTTATTGATATTGTAGGGGCACCTTTGAGCCCAGTCACAGGCCAGGACCCCACTGCGCTCAGAGCTGCACAACCAAACAGCCCCTGCTCTAAGAGCCGTCTCTTCCCAGCACAGCTAAGGCACGTCCTAGCTCCCACCTGGAGTCCTGGTCACACACACCCTGCACGCGAGGCTGGCGGGGCTTTGACCTCATGTTGCCTGGCCTGAGAGGGGGCAGAGGCCAAACCCTGAGTGAGCACAATTCATCACAGCCCCCCTGAAATCTGGATGCCGACTAGTGTCACTTCAGTGCCACTAGCCCTCCCGAGCCTTCCCAACACCCCCCCAGCCCTGCCCAGGAAGGACAGACGCTCTCCCGCCATGCACAGGGAACGAATTCATGGAGCGGCTCAGTTTATTGCAGCGCTAAGGGCCATGGGACATGCCCAGAAGTCTTAGCGCCACAGACCAGGGGCGCTGGAACGGGGGTGGGGGGGTCAGGGGGCCATGCCCCCCCCACTTTTTACTGGCCATAAGGCCGAGCGATGGGTGGGAGGGGTGGAGAGGAGCGAGCGAGGGGGATCTGGGGGGAAGAGGAGGGTGGCGCAGGAGCGGGCGCTCGGGGGAAGAGGTGGTGCGGGGGTGGGGACGGGGTCTTAGGAGAAGGGGTGCAGCGAGGGCACCCAGGGAGAAGAGGTGGTGTGTGGGGGGGGGGGCTGGGATCCCCAGGGGAGCAGCGGTCACTAGCAGGGTCTGTGCGGGGGTGGGGGTGGTGGGGGCTGGGATCCCCTGGGGAGCAGCGTTCACTAACGGGGGCTGCGGCGGGGGGGGAGGGGGGGGGGGGGGCGGGGGGAAGGGGGGGGGGGGGGTGGGGGATGGGGTCGTAAGGAGAAGGGGGGACGAGGGGACAACGAGGGGGGTGGGGTGGGGGGGGGGGGGGGGCTGGGATCCCGTGGGGCGCAGCGGTCACTAGCAGGGGGTGTGCTGGGGTCGGAGGGGTGGGGCGCTGGGATCCCCTGGGGAGCAGCGGTCGCTAGCAGGGGCTGTGCTGGGGTCGGGGGGGGGCGGGGATCCCCTGGGGAGCAGCGGTCGCTAGCAGGGGCTGTGCTGGGGCCGTAGGGGGGGGGGGCTCGGATCCCCTGGGGAGCAGCGGTCACTAGCAGGGTCTGTGCGGGGGTGGGGGTGGTGGGGGCTGGGATCCCCTGGGGGGCAGCGGTCACTAGCAGGGGCTGGGCCGGGGTCGGAGGGGGGGGGCTGGGGTCCCCTGGGGAGCAGCGTTCACTAGCGGGGGGTGGGGGGGGGGGGGGGACGGGGGGGGGGGGGGGGGTGTGGTGGGGATCCCGCGGCCACCGAGGTCCACACGCGGGGGCTGCGCGGGGGTCGGCGGAGGGGGGGCTGGGATCCCCTGGGGAGCAGCGTTCACTAGCAGGGGCTGTGCTGGGGTCGGGGTGGGGGGTGCTGGGATCCCCTGGGGAGCAGCGGTCACTAGCAGGGGCTGAGCTGGGGTCGGAGGGGGGGGGCTGGGATCCCCTGGGGAGCAGCGTTCACTAGCAGGGGCTGAGCTGGGGTTGGAGGGGGGGGGGCTGGGATCCCCTGGGGAGCAGCGTTCACTAACGGGCTGTGCTGGGGTCGGACAGGGAGGGCTCTCTGGGGCTGGAGCTCCTGCTCTTGAGAGAGTTGTTGGGAGCCCCTTTCAAATGTCTCCACGCTCACCTCAGCAGCCTTGCTGTCCCCTAGGGCAACGTGCACATTCTGATCCCCTCTCTCGAGCCAGACGTCCACCCGGGAGACGAAAGAGACCCGGCGATTCCTGCGGTGCCTGTTTTCGGCCACCACCCGGAAGGAGAAGTCGAGGGAGGAGTTGCAGGTGTGTGAGATCTCGTAGGCGCACGTGCCCTGGAAATGGGCCACAGCCCCATCGAAGGTGAAGTAGTGAGGGTCCCCTGTCACCGTGCAGGTGGTCAGCTGGCTCTGGCAGCCCAACTTCCCGTCCTTCACAGCACACTGCTGGCCGGGGTTACAGCTGGCGGGGACGCAATGAAAACTGAAATGGCCGTCACAGCTGCACCTTTCCTGGCAACCGGAGACCCAGACCCGGTCCCCAACCTGCAGGGGTAACAGACAGAAACCAGTCAGCAGGGCGTAACTGTAGAAGGAAGCACGGGGTGGAAAGAAGGGAAATACCCCAAATCGTAAGTCAGAGATTAGGTCCCAGTCCAAGAAGGTGCTGCAGGTGACAGGTGACTCGCCCCTTAAGGGCGACAGAACAAGCCCCACCGGGGGTGAATCGGGCAATTCCCTAGAAAGGGCAGCCGTGGCTGTGAGAGAGTCTGCAGAGAGTGAGGAAAGGCACCTACCAGGAAGACCCTGAGACCAGGGGAGTTGGTCCCAGCAGGGAAGCCTGGGAGAGACCCTGACCAAGCAGCGGAGAGGCTGCAAAGGCCCCACACAGGAAGGCCTTGGGGGAGGAGGAGAAACCCTGCATTGTGGATTCTGTTTGGGATTTTGCGTTTTATTTGTGGTTCTTTTACATTAATAAACCTAGTCCCCAAGGAGGGGCATTTTTGACCAAGCAAAAACCTGAAGGGAAGTTTTATTGGAACGTTCTAAGAGGGGAAACTGAGGCAGGCTGCCTGTAGCATGACCCTAGACCACGAGGGGGTGCATGGGAGTTGGCTGGCCCAGGTACATGGGTAGATTAGCACATCCACATGGAATCCCATTTCTCTACAAGGGTGCACTTAGGCCATGCAGATGTAGGATCTATCCCCCGGTTAAAAGATCTGGTGATGTGACTGAAGCAGCCACAGAGGTGAGTGAAGTAACACCAGGTTTCTCTGTGGCTTTCCCTGTCAATTTGACACCTCCCACGGGGCTCAGTAGCAGAGCTGGTCAGAAAACGGGGTTTCCGTTCCATGCGAAAGTCCAACATTTGGAATGTAGTTTTCATTCCAAACTGAACTAAATGCTGAAGTTTCCTGCAAAATGAAAATTCCAGAAAAATGGATTTGGAGCCATCAAAATGTTTTGTTTAGGTCTTGCCAAATTGTTTTGTTTCACTAAGGTAAAAACATTTTGTTTAGATCATGTAAAACATCAGAATATATTTACCACAATATTTATATCACATTCAATATTATAAAGGTGAAGACATTCAAAGAAATAGTTTAATGTATGTCAAAATGAAATGAACCAAACGATGAAGTAACCAACACAGTTTTGTTGAAATTGACACGTTCCGACAAAACATTTTGACTTTGACAAAAAAAGGTGAAAACTGCGTTTTCTGATGGAAAAAACTGCTTTGCCAAAAGGAGCCAGGAAAGCGCCCGGCAGGAAACTCACCGGGTAGTGCAGCCCGTTGTGCACACAGCCGCACTGCTTCTCTGGAACGCAGCTGGCCCCGCTGCGCAGGTACCCGTCGCTGCAGAAACAGCCTTCGGCACACAGCCGGCTGCAGTGAGCCTGGGTCAAGCTGCGTGCACAGGAGTCCCGGCAGGGGAGCTCACAGAGCTTGTAGTGACTGTTTGCTGGGCAGCCTGGGGCTGGCAAAGAGGAAGGAGCAGGAAGAGAAAAGACCCAGTGTTAATCCCGGGGAGAGGCGCTTGGAGTTTCCAGAACAAGATATGAAAAGGCACCAGCTGGGGAGCCCAGAATTCACACCGGGGGATAGAGGGCCTTGGCAGTCCTGCCCAGTTCAGGATGTTTTCGGGAGCTGAAGTGAGTAAAGCCACTAGGACAGGGCGGGAGAACTTTGCCAGACACCTACCAGCCGGGGGCTAAACCAGCTTGTAGGTACAAAAGAAGCATCCCATTCTCCCCCCACCCACCACTGCAAGGCGCCAGGGCAACATCCTAGTAGGAAACCATCCCCCACCTGCTGGGAAAGGAAGCTGGGATTCCTACCAGGGGGCTGTCTGTGGGCCCCATCTTTTTGTAGCAACTGCTGACATTGGCATCTGATAAATGTGAAGCCTCCCTTGCAGAATGCTGGAAAGGAGAAGGAGAGCACGCTCTCGCTCCCTCTCTTTAATAATAAAAAATAATATGGAGATAGACCTATCTCAGAACTAGAAGGGACCCTGAAAGGTCATTGAGCCCAGCCCCCTGCCTTCACTAGCAGGACCAAGTGCTGATTTTTTGCCCCAGTTCCCTAAGTGGCCCCCTCAAGGATTGAACTCATAACTCTGGGTTTAGGAGGCCAGTGCTCAAACCACTGAGCTATCCCCCCCCCCTTCCTGTCTTACTCTTCTTCCTCAACTCAGGTCTCCTTGGCGAGGGGAGCTCCTGCCTCTCCTCCTCCCCTGGCAAATAGCTTTGGTGCCATTTTTCTCAGGCAGCAGGTGAGTGAAACTGACCTAAGTTTGGTCATTCTGTTAACGGATGCTCAAGCTAAGCCGGGATGTGAAGCTGGTGCCAGCTGGGCATTCACTGCTGTGATCAGATGTTTGAGGAACAAGCACTTGAGCTGTATGTT
Organism: Platysternon megacephalum; assembly: GCA_003942145.1. NCBI lineage: Eukaryota > Metazoa > Chordata > Testudines > Platysternidae > Platysternon > Platysternon megacephalum. Next base: position 30,314 of record QXTE01000713.1, read on the forward strand.
CTTAGGAGCCTACGGTTCCTGACAGGTGGCATCATCAGACATTGTTTGTGGCAACATCTCAAGTCGCAAATGAGACACTTTCCATTTAAAAAGCAAAACGCAAACGTGGTCTCTGCTTACCACAGAAAGACTCATTCCTCCAAGGTGAGATGGAGACATTCGCTCTCTGGCGGGCGGCTGCGTATGTCTGCATGGAGTAGCACAGGACACTGCTCTCCCCTCCTGACACACACAGGTCAAAGATGCAATCAGACAGATAGGGGCCTGGGTCAATCTGGGAGGGGCAAGAGGCAAACGGCCCGTTGGGATCCTGGCTCACCCAGCACCGGGACTTAGACTGCACCAGACTTTCCTCCTCTTCACACCCAGGGCAGGAACCAGAGCAGCCGTCGTCACAGCCAGGGACATCCTCCGACTTCCAGTCTGCAGCGAAGCGGAAGGCGTCCTTCCCTAGGGAGCCGTTACGCGTCACAAAATCATCCTCAGCGGCACCATTGAAGTTCCCGCACAGCCCACAGGTCTGGCCTCGGTACTCAGGGGGGAGGCCGACAAAGAGACTGTGGGCCAGGTCGTAGCTCACACTCAGCCCAAAGGGAGTCTGCAGTACCGTATACAGCCCATGCTGATAAATGGCAACTCCTAGTGCTTTAACATTCACCGGGAGGGTCACAGTCACTCCAGCGATCTGATTGGGGGAAAACAGCACCAAAGAGATTAATCCAGGGGATGGATCCCTCACAGACTGTAAAACAACAGGGCAGTGGCATGCAGAGTTTGTGATGGGTGAGGAGTTTAGGGGAAATCCCACTGTAATCTGATCAGCAGAGAGCTATTAAACCCATTTTCTCCCTGTAGCTGCGTAGGACAATTTGCTGTAAGAAACAATCCCGGAGCATTTGAAGGGGTGTGTGGGCAGGGAGGGTTTAGGTAGGAGAATTAAGCTTGGATGTCTTTTTGTTTTGTGTTTGTATAGCACCGAGCACAACATGACTAGAGCTCCTAGGCCCAAAGCAAGACGCATAATGAAGACGTCTTTCCCCCTCCCTCTTTAATTTCTATTGCATAAAACCAATGAGGGTGGGGAAGGATGCACAGTAAGCAGGGCCGGCGCTCCCATTAGGCGACCTAGGCGGTTGCCTAGGGCGCTGCTATTTTGGGGGCGCCTGCGCCCCCGCCGCCCGTANTGTCTTTCCCCCTCCCTCTTTAATTTCTATTGCATAAAACCAATGAAGGTGGGGAAGGATGCACAGTAAGGCACTGACAGGAAGTGCTAAGCTTCAGGGTGTATGCGCAAGCCAAACTACACTGCCCTGGGCCTTTAATCACTACTTCTCATCATTCAATTTCCGAACCTCCTTAGATACAGTATCCACATGTGGCCATCCTCTCCCACAGCGTACTGACCTTTGTGTGCCAGACGGGGTCCATGAAAGTCATTCCTACACCAGATGTGCAGTGAGTCAAACTGAGCACTGGCCTCTTTCATTTCCCACCTGAGCCCTGCTTTCCGAGGTTGCTTGAAGAAGACCTAGCACAATCCAGTCCATGTGCACCCTAGCAGGTGGCACCTTGGCAAGTGTGCAGTGGTTTAGACTGCACTCCTCTGAATGCTACACAGCTAAGATCCATGCACAGCACAACTTTCCTTCATTTGGGGTATTGATAAAGGAGCAAAAATCATCCCGCAGGTACTGAATGTGGGTGAGGTGCGATTTTCAGACAGCTAAAGAGCTAATTTCATCAGTACTAATATATGGAGCTATACCTATCTCATAGAACTGGAAGGGACCCTGAAAGGTCATCGAGTCCAGCCCCCTGCCTTCACTAGCAGGACCAAGTGACTACTCTCAAAGACAATTCTCCTCAATGGTGACTAGTGCCCAGGTCAATTTCACTCTTCTTTCCCCAGCTGCTTTGACACTAGACATGCTCAAATCAGCTCTGAAATAACTGTTTGTAATAGGAAAATTCTTGCGGGGGGGGTGGGTGGGTTCATTTTTCTTGTTTGAATAAATAGCTAAACTTTTTCAGATCAAATGTTAAACCAGCAGTTCACCCTCCGGCAGAGCTAGGCAGGGAATATCTCAGCCTGAGGCTGTCTACACAACCACTTATGTCGGAAAAACTTGTCTCACTCAGGGGTGTGAAAAAACCTCCCCCCAGACTGACATTAGTTACACTGACATAAGCGCTGGTGAGGACAGCGCTATGTCGGTGGGAGAGCTTCTCATGCCGACACAGCTACTGCCGCTGGTTGGGGTAGTTTAATTATTTCGATGGGAGAGCGCTCTCCCGTCGGCACAGAGCGGTGTAGACAGGGCATGGATTGTGACAGTCTCAGGAAGTTCTGAGTGATGGTGCTGGTTAAATCTCCACAGATGGTGATACAGCGCTTTCCCAGACAGCGCTAGCCCCGTGGAATTACCTTGACTGTCCCGTGCTGCCCTCTCTGCAGATGGATCTCAGTCCTGTTCACAAGGACAAACACCTCCGAGGTCACAGCCACAGGAACATGGGGCAGGTTTTCGTTCTTCACTTCCACTCTGAAGAAGGGTAAGGACTGTGATGCCCCACACAGTTCAGCAAAGACATATTTGCAGGTGCCCTGGAAATTGTATCGCTTCCCATCAAACGTAGTGTAATGGGGCAGCCCAGAAGCCCAGCAGATGCCGTTGGTTCGCTCGTGGCATCCGTAAACCCCCTTTCGAGTGCCACAGAATTCCCCAGGGGCACAGGCAGAGCGGGAGCACTGGACAGCGTGGGAGGAGCCGTCACATCTGCACAATCTCTGGCAATTTTCTCCTTCCCAGAAGCTTTCCCCCGCCAGGTGGTATCTGCCATTGTGGGTGCAGCCGCACTGCTCCGGAGGCACACAGTCAGTGCCACTCAGCACAAAGCCAGGGTCACACTGGCACCCTTCTTCACACGCAGTCCGGCAGCGGGAGGGCACAGCTGGGTGAGCACAAGAGGCCGGGCAGGAAGGTCCACAGAGCTCATAGTGGCTGTTGGGGGGGCAGATTAGCTCTGAAAGGGACATGAAGAGCAGTGTTAAATACAGAAGGAACACTCCAGGGAATCCTTCCAGGCAGTAAACCCAAGGGAAGGAATGAAATTGGGGATAATAAGACAGAGCATGAAAAGGAGAGAATAGGATAAATAGTTGTGTGAAAAAAATAATTTCATATTGGTTGGAATTTTGAAATGTACCTGAGCAACTTAGAGCAGGAATCCCAAGTGGGATTTGTGCTCCGAAATCATATAGGCACTTGTCAAAATTCTACCCATTAGAAATAGCAGTTTTGCATCTAAGATAAACACTGTTCTCCTGCTTATTATGATGTTATTCATTTCAAACTGGATCTGACGTAAGAGCTCTGTTGAGAAAATAATGACTCCTTTCTCTATCAGCATTGTAGTGCTGGCTCATACCTTGGTAAGGCACTTTGGGAGACCCGACATTGGAAAGCAGAGAGAGTACAAGTCCACAGTGTATCAGAAAAGCTAATTTGTTCTGAATACAGAAAACTGGGAGAGAAGAAATAAATTATCTGTTTGTCTTCATCATCTAAAGATGTTTATATTGATCTTTAAAAGGGAANACTCTGAAAGAAAGAAAGGAGTGTTTAGAAATACGGGAGAAACACTGCAGGGAATCTTCCTAGGCAGGAATAAAAATGGAGGAAAGATAAGAACAGAGAGTGGCCAGACCACGAAGGCCCAGCCCAGTGCTTGGGTGGGTACATAAGGGAGAAAGATATGGGGGGGGGCAACTAACAAAGATTCTCCTAGTATTTGGAATCGTCTACTTACCGCACGCAGCCCGCTGTCTCCATGGCTCAATGGCAATGCCACGACTTTGGCACCGCTGGGCATAACTGCAAAGCACTTGACACAGGGTCTCGCCGCTGCCCCGAGTCACACACACATCCCTCACGCAGTTCTCCAAATGGAGCTGAGCAGCAACCGGCTGGTTACACTCTTTAAAAGGCCCAGTAGGATCCGTGATAACCCCGCAGTAGCGCTGAGATCTGTACTGGGCTAGTTCCGCTTCGTTACATTGGGGTGGGAGCCCAACGGCCGTGCAGTGAAAAGGGGAATCGGCATCCTTCCAGCTGTTGCCAAAGGGGACAGCATCAGGAACCACAGAACCGTTTGGGGTCCGGAAATCATCGCTCTGGTTCCCATTGAAATCTCCACCGAGTCCACACAGTGACCCAAAGTAGATCTCAGAAACAGAAACCGACACAGAGTGGGACCAGTCGTAGGACACAGAGAGGCCAAAGTCGGTCTGGAGCACAGCAGACGAGCCGCTGAAATAGGCGTAGAGTTTACCTGATGCAAGGACCAGAGGCAGATTGACCAGGGATCCGTTCACCTAGGGGAAAGCGAGACATGGGCCATTCGCTGTCATGCCAAACCCCACTGTGCATTTCTGGCTCACAGCTATTTCCCAGCTGGGCTGTGGTCTGCGCCCCTGGATCTAAGTGTGACTGGGACATGGGGTTTGCCTGAGCTTGGCATCCAGACCTTCAGAAGTTCTCTGACTGTAGGCTGGGGATTTACCTGAAAGCTGACAGGGAAGCTCTAGGTCTCTCTAGGCAGCCGCCCCAGGTCCCCGAGGGGTCGGTTTACTATTTTGCTGTACATCTCTAGGCATCCTTAGTCACTGCACACACTTGTGTCACGTCACATCTGGGTCTGGGTCCCTGCACACCTGGGGGTCAGTGAGAATTGATGCCTCAATGGGCCTTTACCTTTCAGGCTGTCCATGAACTGCCTGCCGGTCTCTCCCGTGGCAATGAGGCACGACGTTCATGGCAGCATGCGAGATGTGCAGGGGTGCAGCGTGGATGCAGGGTTCACCTGCGCAGCCCCGTATGGCTTTGATCAAAGCTGCTGCCCTACTAACGGCGTTGGGACACTAACCCCGCTTCACTTGGACAGCATCTCAAAATCAACATCCTGCATTCCCCCCAAACACATCTCAGGGGACAGTGCGCGGGTCTCCTCCCCCCACAAGACTGTCCAGGGCTTTTGCTTTCTCACCTGCTCATTTCTGGGCTGAGCTATGAAATGCTCTTACCTGCACCTGGCCGTACTGTCCCCCCGCTATAGCAATACGCTCCCCGTACACATCTAGCTCCACCAGGCGCGTCCAGGACACTGCAATGGAGCTTTTCGGCTCATTCACCACTTTGATGGTGAAGTCGGGGAGGCTCCCAGGGGGGCCACAGTACTTGCTCAGGGTGTATTTGCAGACTCCTTGATAGTCAAACATGACTCCATCGAACGTGGTGTAGTGGGAGTGGCCGAACACCCATAAGGTGCCAAACTTCACAGGGTAACAGCCTCGGATGCCATCGACAACGCTGCATATCTCCAGAGCCCCACAGGCATGATCCCAGCACTGCATGGGCTGGGCAGGCTGCTGACAGCTGCATTTCCTGCTGCAGGTGTCTGTCAGGATCACCTCCTCTCCCAGCTGGTGATACTGACCATTCAACGTGCAGCCGCACCGGCTCACAGGCACACAGCGTCCAGCATCCAGAACATACCCTTCCCTACAGAAGCATCCCGCCACGCAGGGCTTGGTGCAGAGCAGGGGGGCACTAAGGTTGGCACAAGAGGCAGGGCAGGCAGGGCCACAGAAGTCATAATAATTACTGGCTTGGCAGGTGGTATCTAGGATAGAGGGAAAAGAGTCACCAGAGGACAATGCAGAAGGCGCAGAAGACTCTTGTCCCGTTTGCTAGGGTTAATCCCTAGTGCACAGGGTTTGGTAACTTCCAACCCTATATTGGCAACCGCCTTCTAGATGTAAAAAGCCTCTGTAACACAGGCACACGAGATGGGCACTCAGGTGGCTGCAGGGCTTCCATCTCCACCTTCCGACTACGAAGGCGGAGTCATTGGCGTAGGAGACACAGAATGCTGATGCTTTAAGGGGGAGGCAACCAACACCTTGCCCCCTGTCCTCTCCGGGTGAAACTGGCCCCCGTGTGGGGGTCAGCCCAAGCACTTAGATCAGTAGTCCTCAAACTGCAGGGTGCGCCCTGCTAGGAGGGTGCGGAGCAACATCGGGGGGGCACTGGCCAGCCCCCACAGAGGAGCGGGGAGGGAGTGCCACCAGCACGCTCTGCCACCAGCTCTGCTGGGGCCTCGGCCCGAGCCGCCAACCGCAGCTGCAGCCATGGCTCTGCTCTTGGCTGTGGCTCAGTCACCAGCTCCTGACCCCTGCCCCTCTGGCCGCAGCCCCCGGCCTGGCCGCGACTCCGCTCCCGAGCTGCGGGAGCGCAGACACATTCCGTTACTGGTAACGGGGGCCGCAAGAGGAAAAGTTTGGGCACCAGTGACTTAAATCCTATTTTGAAGGTGTCAGTGGGACACAAGTTGGGTCTAGGCCTTGGGCTGGTCCATCGCATTGGGGTGAATGTCTCCCAGCGAGTGCAGGGAAGGAGCAAGCCGGCTCTGCTGCCAATGCCCTGTGCCCAGTAGAGGACCCATCTGCGGCGGGTGAGTGCTGGGCTGGAGCCTCTCCCTTGTATACCACTGAGACGCAGAGACCAATGCTGGGGCAGTGCACACCACATCTCCTGTTCACTTGCAGCAAGTCCCCCAGTGCCCTGCTGTGTTATGCCGGCCTCTGCCGTACCCAGGCATAACAGCTACCTCTCCAGCCCCAGATTAATGGCTGCTAACCCGGGCCATTATTTAGGGCCATTATTTAGCTCACCCNGGGCAGTGCACACCACATCTCCTGTTCACTTGCAGCAAGTCCCCCACTGCCCTGCTGTGTTATGCCGGCCTCTGCCGTACCCAGGCATAACAGCTACCTCTCCAGCCCCAGATTAATGGCTGCTAACCCGGGCCATTATTTAGGGCCATTATTTAGCTCACCCTGTATAAAAACTCTGATTTGGGACTGGGAAGGTCTTTTCCCCACGCTCTTATCTGCGGAATTGTGGGATTCGGACATTTGCGTTGCACACGGGCTGCGTGGAGCTTCTCTTTGTGCTGCTCCATGTTGTGCGGTTTGGGCTCCTGCAGCCCCATAATGTTGGGGTGTGAAGACAGGCTCCATCCTGGCATTCAAATTAGCAGCCCCATAACCTCAGGCAGAGGCACCGGGGGACCAATTCTACTGCACCCTGCATTGCATGGATAGAGTAAGTAGCTCATTCTAGATCTTGTATGTTCCAGGATGTTCGGAAGAGTATAACTAATGCTGAATACAAGCAAAGCCCATTATTGCTTACCACAGCCAGTCGCTTCTCCCCAGTGACCTATCTTCACCCCATGAATGGTGCACATCTCTGCATAGGAGTCGACGGCTGCGCACAGCATGCGATTGCCCTGTCCGTACTGGCAGAGGTCGTAGACACAGGCCTGGTAGTAAGGGGCTGGGCTCTCGTGCCAGTGACACTCAGCAAACGGGCCGGTGCGGTTCGTTAGGATCCCACATGCTTGCTCAACCTCGTACGATTCTGGACAGGGCTCAGTGAAGCCGGTGTCATTCTTACACCTGGAAGTGTCACGTCAATAACAGTTACACGGCAGTTTATCAAGAGGCATTTTGCTAAAGAGTCAGGACATGCACAGAGGCCAATTCCTGACAATGGTCCTTGTCTTACTGCATCAGTTCCTCTGTTTGTGGCTCCCACCTGTGATGTGGGGGAGCAGATTCGGTTCGGGGGGAAAGGAAAAGGAGAACTGTGCTACAAGCTAAATATGAGTCAACAGTGTGATGCTGTTGCAAAAAAAGCAAACACGATTCTGGGATGCATTAACAGGTGTGTTGTGAGCAAGACACGAGAAGTCATTCTTCCACTCTACTCTGCGCTGGTTAGGCCTCAACTGGAGTATTGTGTCCAGTTCTGGGCACCGCATTTCAAGAAAGATGTGGAGAAATTGGAGAGGGTCCAGAGAAGAGCAACAAGAATGATTAAAGGTCTAGAGAACATGACCTATGAAGGAAGGCTGAAAGAATTGGGTTTGTTTAGTCTGGAGAAGAGAAGACTGAGAGGGAACATGATAGCAGTTTTCAGGTATCTAAAACGGTGTCGTAAGGAGGAGGGAGAAAACTTGTTCATCTTGTTGGGGTTCGTTGTCTGACCGCAGAGAGACAGGCAACAATCTTAGCCTCTAAGGATAGAACAAGAAGCAATGGGCTTAAACTGCAGCAAGGGAGGTTTAGGTTGGACATTAGGAAAAAGTTCCTAACTGTCAGGGTGATTAAACACTGGAATAAATTGCCTAGGGAGGCTGTGGAATCTCCATCTCTGGAGATATTTAAGAGCAGGTTAGATAAATGTCTATCAGGGATGGTCTAGACAGTATTTGGTCCTGCCATGAGGGCAGGGGACTGGACTCGATGACCTCTCGAGGTCCCTTCCAGTCCTAGAATCTATGAATCTATGGGAGTTTCCCTAATACAAGCTGTTCCTGATCCACAGGCCTGCTCTTTTCAATCAGCTGACAGGGCTCATTACTGAATTGGGCTCTTAAAGGGAAACTGGGGCTCCTGCCACAAAGTGCAATTCCCCTGCAGGGGGAGCTGGTGGGAGCCTGTGATATCTTGCAGGGGACATTGGAAGTCCTCTTGCAGTGACGGGGAATCTTGCAGAACAAGAGACCTTTCCTTTGCTTCACCATCATAAACAGCCAAGACATGAGAATAGGAACAAATGCTGTTCTCTGAAGTTTTGCGACAGTAGCATTCTTCTGTAGAGTAATGTGATGCCTGACAGAAGAGGGGAGTAGACAGGGACGGTGGAGGGTAGGTGAGACATGCACTATAGGGTTGGAAGAGACCTCAGGAGGTCATCTAGTCCAACCCCCTGTTCAAAACAAGACCAACCTCAACTAAATCTTCCCAGCCAGCGCTTTGTCAACCCGGGCCTTAAAAACCTGTAAGGATGGAGATTCCATCACCTCCCTAGGTAACCCATTCCAGTGCTTCACCACCCTCCTAGTGAAATAGTGTTTCCTAATATCCAACCTAAACCTCCCCCACTGCAACTTGAGACCATTGCTCCTTGTTCTGTCATCTGCCACCATTGAGAACAGCCCAGCTCTGTCCTCTATGGAACCCCCCTTCAGGTAGTTGAAGGCTGCTATCAAATCCCCCCTCACTCTTCTCTTCTGCAGACTAAATAACCCCAGTTCCCGCAGACTCTCCTCATAAGTCATGTGCTCCAGCCCCCTAATCATTTTCATTGCCCTCCGCTGGACTCTCCAATTTGTCCACATCCCTTCTGTAGTGGGGCCCCCAAAACTGGACGCAATACTCCAGATGTGGCCTCACCAGTGCTGAATAGAGGGGAATAGTCACTTCCCTCGATCTGCTAGCAATGCTCCTACTAATGCAGCCCAATATGCCGTTAGCCTTCTTGGCAATGAGGGCACACTGCTGACTCCTATCCAGCTTCTTGTCCACTGTAATTCCCAGGTCCTTTCTGCCAACTAGACATCGAGCCGTTGATCACTACCTGTTGAGCCCGACAATCTAGCCAGCTTTCTATCCTCCTTATAGTCCATTAATCCAATCCATACTTCTTTAACTTGCTGATTTATCCTCCAGGAATTTATCTAATTCTTTTTTCAATCCAGTTATACCCTGTGTGTTGTGTGAAAAAGTACCTCCTTTTTTAAAAACCTGACACACATTAATTTCATCAGGTGAGCCCTAGTTCTTGTGTTATGTGAAGGAATAAATAACAGGTCCCTATTCATTTTCTCACTACCATTCATGATTTTCATATTCCCTTTTAGCCGTCTCTTTTCTAAGCGGAACAATCCCTGTTTTTAATCTCCCCGCATATGGAAACAGCCCTCATTATTTTCATTGCCCTTCTCTGGACCTTTTCCAGGGTAACATTTAACCTTCTCAGCTTCAATAGGGACACTTTAAACCTTTGTCAAGCAAAGATATTTTCTCCCTGAGTAAAGAACAATGAGTAGAGTATAAACAAACAGAGATCAATAATTTATTGACAAAGGCATGTGTTCTATGGTTGCCAGATGGGAATGGAAGGGGAGATGCTGCCATAACAATATACTGAACAGAGAAAGAGGCGATAATCTAGAGCAGGGGTAGGCAACCGAAGGCGGCACGCGAGTTGATTTTCAGTGGCACTCACACTGCCCGGGTCCTGGCGACCGGTCCAGGGGGCTCTGCATTTTAATTTAATTTTAAATGAATTTTCTGAAACATTTTAAAAACCTTAGTTACTTTACATACAATAATAGTTTAGTTATATATTATAGACTTATAGAAAGAGCCCTTCTAAAAATGTTAAAATGTATGACTGGCACGCGAAACCTTAAATCAGAGTGAATAAATGAAGACTCGGCACCCCGCTTCTGAAAGGTTGCCGACCCCTGGTCTAGAGCAACAAAGTGTAGGGAGAAGAACGGATGTGGCCATGGAAACAGGCATTCACCGACCAAGCAGGGAAGATCAGTAGATAACAAACACACCTTGGTGGGCTGATGTCAGAGGTCCAGGCATTCCCAAACTCTGCATCGTTCGAAGCTTTCTCCCCATTGGGCAGGATTATATCATCCCTGCGATCCCCATTGAAGTTCCCACACATCCCGCACAGCTGCTCCTGATACTCCGGGCCCACACGGACAAACAAGGCATGGCGGCCATTAAACTGGATCTCCACGTTGGCGCCTGCTTTCAGAGTCACCATGTTTTTCGCCCTGGTGATGTTGGCCACAGGTCCCAGCTGGGCTGGTAAAGGCGTCTTTGTCCCGTCAACCTGAAACAGGAAGGGAGGTGGGCTGGGACTGGGGAGTATCCTCCTGACTAGGTAACAGAACTATTCCCAAGGAATTACAGAGGGGATTTTCCATTGCAGCACGATAAAGAATATTTCCAGCCATAAAACCACATGGAAGCTGCTGTACCATGGCAGCCATGGTAACTGAGGCGCTAGATCTATAAAATATCGATCTCAAAACGACCCAAGAAGAGGCAAGCAGCAGACAAAGTCCGTGTGCTGTAACTTTTTACAAGGACTGGAATCTCACAGTCTGGCCAGAGTAAGGCGGCTATGCCAGTATGGGGACTGACCAAACAGTGGCTGGTGACTCTCAGAGGCACAACTGATCTACTGCCGGGAGCAAAGGGGGAAGCAATCCGCTGTCAGTCTATACCCGTCATCTCTCTGTACGGTTTAGCTCTTCTGGCCAGTGCGCTGGGAGCGATGTCAAGGCTACACCCATTCCTCACCCCTGCCTGCCTGTACGCGCTGGGATGGGGTAGCATCTCCAGAGCCTGCTCTCCCCAGCCATGCTGTGACCTCCCCACCTCCGATGCAGACAGTCTGCACCGGGAAGCACAGGGCTGCCTCATGCCTTTGTAAATCACCAAGGTTAAATGACCTCTCCCCAGGGAGGAGGCGCTGAGTCCAGGCACAAAGCTGACAAAGAGCAGAAGCTGAAGGCCAATAAGTCCAGAGGGGGCAGGTGGTTATCCAAGGTGAGCCCCAGCACATAGCTAGAGGGAGAGACGCTCTCAGGACAATCCCAACCGAAACCCTGCTTCCCCTCGGACAAATGACCTTAACAAAAATGTCTCCCATTATTTGCCTTGTGGTAGGGTAGGACTTGAATGGGCTGGCTGCTAGGAGGCTAGGGTGGGACTTGGGTGACCAGGGTTCAAGTCCCTTAAGGCCAGATTTTCAAAAGGTACGTCAGCCCCTAAAGAAGCAGATAGACACTAATGGGGTTTTCAGAAGTGCCTTGGTGCTCTGAAAAACCCACTGGACAGCTATTAGCAGCTTTAACCACCTCAATACCTCAGTCTCTCTAGTGCTGATACTCAAAGGTACGTAGGTGTCTAACTCCCACAGAAATCATAGAGGATCTTGAAATCTGCACCTCAGTTTCCCCATCTGTGAAATGAGGATAATAGCACTTCCATGCCACACAGGAGGGTTGTGTGAGGTTAAATGATTTTAAGAACAGGAGGCGCTCGGATCCTATGGCGATGGGAGCCAGATAAAGACCTATGAGAGATGGATAGTTGTGGCTGTTTCTCCTTTGTCCTTTCTGCTAATGGGTTAAAGTGCTCAACTCACCAGAACGTCTTTGCCTTGCTCCAGAACGACATGGGAATTAAAATGGCCAGTTCTGAGCCAAAGTTCCACTCGGTAAATGAAGGAGACCCGGGGATTCTGGAAATTCCTGTTTGCGGCCACCACCCGGAAGGAGAAGTCGAGGGAGGAGTTGCAGGTGTGTGAGATCTCATAGGCGCACGTGCCCTGGAAATGGGCCACAGCCCCATCGAAGGTGAAGTAGTGAGGGTCCCCTGTCACCGTGCAGGTGGTCAGCTGACTCTGGCAGCCCAAGTTCCCGTCCTTCACAGCACACTGCTGGCCGGGGTTACAGCTGGCGGGGACACACCGGAAAGTAGCAGAGGAGACACAGCTGCACCTTTGGGTGCAATCAGAGAGCCAGAGTAAATCTCCAACCTGGGATGGAGAGAGAGAGAGAGAGAGAGAGAGAAATGGCCATGGTCATCATCAGCAAAATGTCACAAAAACAAACCACTCGAGCAAATGGGATAGGAGACACAGAAGGAAATGCGAGATTGATCAGGGCTCATTGGCTCTGGGACATGCCCTGAGTCCAGAAAGCATGCTTAGGCTGGAGGGCACTTATGCAAACAGAATTGTCTGATTATTTCTATGTGTTCCCTGGTCTGTCTCTACTTGTTGACTCTTGCGTTATATATAAGTTGTAAGCTGTTTTGGCCAGGGACCATCTCTTTGTTCTGTGCCTATTTCAAGGGTGCCCTATTGTGTGACTAGGCTCCTAGGTGCTATCAGAATACAAAGAATAACAACAATAATAAAAAGAAAGCGACAGGGAGAGAAAGAAAGCAGAAGCTTGACTCCTCAGTTGGAAAAACACGCTGCAGGGCACGAGGGTTAGATACGAAGGAGACTCTTTGCTTCTTGAGTGGGAAAAATGAGGTTTGATTCTATACTTGCCCATCCAGACATGTTTCCTCAGCATTGTCCAGAGAATGAAGCTGCAACTCACCCCGTAGTAGCGTCCGTCGTGCTCACAGCCACAGTGCTCTGGCAGGACGCACTGTTCCCCACTCCACAGGTACCCGTCATTACAGAAACACCCTTCAGAGCACAGGGAGCTGCACAGATGCGGAGGCCAGGAGCTGGCACACAGGTCCTGGCAGGGACGCTCACACAGCTTGTAGTGGCTATTCACTGGGCACCCAGGGTCTGTGAAAGAGGAGGGAGTTCTAGTATCAATAAAATGGAAACACACATGGGGATTGAAATTGCCCTTGACCCCCTGAGCAGCAAGCCCATGGCACCCGTCTTGGATGTTTAACTCAGCCCCAGTTTAAAATGCTTAGCTCTTATTTAGAAGGTTGGAGGATTGGACAGTGCATTCTGCAGAGATCAGCAGGCCCGAGACACCAGAGCGCCCAACAGAGGGAAAAGACTGAGACCCTCTGGTACCCGTGCCCTACAGGCCCAGTTAATCGGCCACATTAGATACACTTGCACGATCCTGTAATGGGGTTGACAAACCCCCTACAGAGCATGGGCACAATGGAGAGGAAAATCTTCCCTGCTGATCACACCCTCTGCAGCTGCCAGTCCTGCCAGTCATGGACACAGGCACCCACAGCTGGGACCAAGCGAGAAAACAAGCCCAGCTCTAAAGCAGGGGAACGGAGAGAGAAGGGGAGGCAGAAAGGCCTGGGATAGCAGAGGGGCAACAGCCCCAAGCCAGGCTGCCTCTGAGAAAGCAGCAGGGAGACAAAAGGAGACTGCAAGCCCTGGGCTGATAAGTTACGTTGAGTGTGAGGGTTTATAGCCTGGTCTAATTGCAGATGAATTGAAGGGGATCACTTAGGAGAAAGCTGGGACCCCTAGAGAGACTGCACCAACAGCAGGCGGCAGATCCCTACTCTGTCCACTAGAGGAAGCATAACAAACACCCAATCTCTTGCCAATTGAAAGATCCCAACTATGGCGATCAAGTTGTAAAATGACAAGTAAGCTTTTAAAGCAGTGAGCGACAGGAGGGCCACTAGCCCCAACAACACTATGGAAGTCTGAGCTCCGTCTGTCTCCATTTGTTCCACAGACTGGGCTTTTCAGGCTGTCTCTCCGAGGAGCGTTATTTATCCAGAGAACTGGAAGAAAAATGGGGTTTCATTCTGTGGAAAAATCCAATTCTTTTTGGCAGGAATTCAAAAATATTTCAGTGCCCCATGGGAATTGTACTTCAGGTACCTCCTGCTCCCATTCTCCTCTATTGGTCGGGCTCACTGGTCAGATTACATCACCCATGATGCACTCTCTTCCCTTTCTGGGAGGAATAGTGCATTATGGATTGCCTGGAAATGGTACATCAGGAGAGAGGGGGTCCAGCAGCATTTCTAAATTGACATATTCTGTTTAATTAAAATGAAAAAGTGTTCTGTGCAAACCAAACACTTTTAATGAAAAATTTCATTTTGGTGACAACCCCATTTCCCATCTCTAACCAGTTTTGATGGCAAGTATCAGAGGGGTAGCTGTGTTAGTCTGGATCTGTAAAAAGCAACAGAGAGTCCCCACTTCGTCAGACGCATGTTTTGATGGAACATTTTCTACCAGCCCCGATTATTAGCTTATCTGAACAATTGGTTTATAAATTAAGATTCCGGTTCTCTTGGCCTGATGCCAGAGGATCAGCACGCCCACTGTGAATAATGAGGAGAACTGGGCACTGATGGGTCTGCAACCCTTCTACAGTGCTCAGGATGTCCTTGTGCTGGGTAGATCTGGAAAACCTTCCACAGAAGACAGAGAGGATGGTTTCTCTGAGGGGTCTGGGATCCCTTTGGCAGATGATTTTGAGGACCTGGGTTTCAGCCAGAGTTGAGCAGCTTTTGCCAGTGTTTACCTCAGAGTATCACGTAAGGAAAGCCAGACCACCACCGGCACACAGTCCAATAGCACAGTTACACAGTGCTGCCTTACCACAGAAAGACTCATTCCTCCAAGGTGAGATGGAGACATTCGCTCTCTGGCAGGCGGCTGCGTATGTCTGAATGGACTCGCACAGGGCACTGCTCTCCCCTCCTGACACACACAGGTCAAAGATGCAATCAGACAGATAGTGGCCTGGGTCAATCTGGGAGTGACAAGCAGAGAACGGCCCATCAGGGTCCTGGATCACCCAGCACCGGGACTTGGACTGCACCAGACTTTCCTCCACTTCACACAAAGGGCAGGAATCAGAGCAGCCGTCATCACAGCCAGGGACATCCTCAGACTTCCCAGCCAAAGCCAAGTGGAAGGCGTCCTTCCCATGGGAGACGTTCTGCATCACAAAATCATCCTCAGCTGCTCCATTGAGGTTCACGCACAGCCCACAGGTGTGGCCTCGGTACTCAGGGGGGAGGCTGACAAAGAGGCTGTGGGCCAGGTCGTAGCTCACACTCAGACCAGAGTCGGCTTGCACAACTGTATGAAACCCATCCTGGTAAACGACGATTCCTCTTCTCTTGAGATGCACCGGGAGAGTCAGAGTCACCCCATCAATCTGAGTGAGGGAAAATAGCACCAAAGAGATCAATGTAGGAATTTATGCAGTCATAGATAGGGACCATTCTGGTCATTTACTCAGTCCCTTGCATGACCCAGGCCAGAAAACTTCACTCAGTAATTCCTGCAGTGGAGGGAATTCTTCTTCTCTACTACATGAATGAGACCAGCGAGCCCAATACCCAATGTGATGAATGTGGGAATTTTTGGTAATATGTTTATGATCCATATCTGTATCTCAGTTTACCCACTGACTGTATTCCGTGTATAGGAGTTAAATTGCTTTCCATGGAAGAGGGGGAGGGATGGGCTATTTGGGTCAGGCTGCCTGAGTTGGATCCAGATGTGCTATCAAGAACTGAATGGGCTCAGCACATGTGAATAGAGGGTCCTGCATTGACAATGGAAGAGCCAAGGACCGGGACATTAACACCTAACAACTGAGGGCCCAGAGCAAGTTAATTCAACTCTCAGCAGGGGAGGGGACTAAAGTCCCAAGCAGGAGAACAGAAGAACTTAGCACAGCCAAAGGAGGCTCCCAGTGGGACAAGGAAACAGAGATGGAGACAGACTGGAGGAATCTCTGGGAAGCAGGACAGATGGACACTGACTAAAGGTTTGCTTCTCCATGCTGACCTAATGTCTCTCTGATGCTGTAGTCCTGATGACTAGTAAATGTTGCCTGGCTTTGAAAAGGCTGCCCTGCAGCAATGCAGATATTTTTCTGGTTGCATTCAGTAGCGGCGCCAGCTCTTCCGGCGCCCTAGGCGGCGGAAGGTCCCGCCCCCAAATTTCAATGGGCGGCCGGGGCACAGGCGCCCCCAAAATAGCAGTGCCCTAGGCGACCGCCTAGGTCGCCTAATGGGTTGCGCGGGCCCTGGTTGCATTGCTCTCTGAGAAGGAGTCTGATCTCAGGAAGCCACGCAGCTGGTTTTATAGGGACAGTCCCGATTTTTGGGTCTTTTTCTTATATAGGCTCCTATTACCCCCCCACCCCCATCCCGATTTTTCACACTTGCTGTCTGGTCGCCCTATACAGGCTGGGGCGATCACACAGACCCTGAGAATCCAGGACACCTTGTGGTTGAACTACAACACGTCTTTGATCTCAATTTGAATATTCCACGTGAGGAGGAGTGAACCA
Source organism: Platysternon megacephalum (assembly GCA_003942145.1). Classification (NCBI taxonomy): domain Eukaryota; kingdom Metazoa; phylum Chordata; order Testudines; family Platysternidae; genus Platysternon; species Platysternon megacephalum. Next base: position 47,039 of record QXTE01000713.1, read on the forward strand.
CTTCGCTGGGAAAACGACTTGGTTCATTACTCACTGTGAAAACATTTCCTCTTGTCTGCAATTCGAATGATACTAACTCCAACTTTCAGCCACTGTTATTCCTTTCTCTGCTAGCTGAAGAGCCTCTAAAATCAGTTCTCTTCTACCTACTTACAGGCAGGGCCGGTGCAAGGATATTTTGCGCCCTAGGCGAAACTTCCACCTTGCGCCCCCCACCCCCACTCCCACCCCTCCCCCCGGAGCATCGCTTATTGTACACTTTCAAAAATGAATACTGCATAATGTGCCATTGTTCATTAGAATTAATACACATTTGGCTTGAAAATTTATTAATTTCATTATTTAGTCTACATATTTAATGAAAATAAATGAATAACCTGACAGGGAGTGGGGCTTGCTGGCTTCGGGCAGGGGGGTGCTGCAGGGGTTGGCTGGAGACAGGGGTGTGTGGGGCTGGCTGGCTTCGGGCAGGGCAGGGGATGTGGAGCTGGTTGGAGATGGTGTGCAGGGTTGGCTGGAGACGGGGGTGTGGGGCTGGCTGCGAGCAGGAGGTGCAGCAACGGCTGGCTGGAGGCAGGAGGTGTGGGGGTGGCTGGAGACAGGGGATGTGGGGCTGGCTGTGGGCAGGGCAGGGGCTGTAGGTCTGGCTNGGGCAAAATTGGTCCTGCTAGTGAAGGCAGGGGGCTGGACTCGATGATCCTTCGGGGTCCCTTCCAGCTCTATGAGATAGGCATATCTCAGGCAGGGCAGGGGCTGGCTGCGGGCAGGGCAGGGGGTGCAGCAGGGGCTGGCTGCGGGCAGGGCAGGGGGTGCAGCAGGGGCTGGCTGCAGGCAGGGCAGGGGGGTGTGGGGCTGGCTGTGGGCAGGGCAGTGAGGGCTCCAGCTGCAGGTGAGGGCTCTGGGGTGGGGCCGGGGATGAGGGGTTTGGGGTGCAGGCTGTCCTGGGGCTGCGGTGGGGAGAGAGGACTCCCACAAGCCCTCCCTTGCCGCAGCAGCTCAGGGCCAGGCCAGGGGAGGGGCTCCTATCCCCAGCCAGGGCAGCTCCGGCTGGGCTGGATGAAGGGTGGCTTTCCCTGGCTGTAGCAGCACCAGCTGGGCTGGGCTGGGCTGGGTTAGGGGTGTGAGGTTGTGCAGTCTATATGGTTTTATAAAAACATGATAATAAGTGAATATAATGTAACTGGAATATGCTTCATGCAAAAGGTATCATCACAAAGCTTATAATCTACTGAGTGTGGTCATCCTATTTGTATAAATGTACCACTCTTGTATCTAAAACTAGAAATATGAAATATAACTCTGAGGGCCTATTGTAATTATGCAAAGTGTGGGCCATTAATGGTGGTTTGGAATCTTAATGGCTCCCATCAACCAGGACAATTGACTGGGGCTCTGTTTGCAGACAAGCCTTCCTGTGAGTCAGGCTGGGAGGAATGAAGGCTTAGGGTAGGGTGACCAGATGTCCCGATTTTATAGGGACAGTCCCGATTTTTGGGTCTTTTTCTTATATAGGCTCCTATTACCCCCCACCCCCTGTCCCGATTTTTCACACTTGCTGTCTGGTCACCCTAGCTTAGGGTCTTGCAGTGACATGTGATCATTCCACCTGAACTGGAATCCATCTTTAACCTGGTGCTTTTCCAGGGAGGGGGGCTGGAAACCAGAGGGACAAAGGATTCCCACCTTATGCAAAAGATATATAAAGGGGTGGAAGAGAACAGAGGGGGAGAGGAGCCATCATGAAGAATCCCCTAGCTACCACCTGAGCTGGAACAAGAGCTNGCCCTCGGGTCAAAAAGTTTGCCCACCCCTGGTATAAATAATACTTAATCTTGCCATGAGTGCAGGGAACTGGACTAGATAACCTCTCAAGATCCCTTCCAGTCCTATGATTCTCTGAGTAGTGTGCACATAAAGTCTGTGGTGTGCAAATGTGAACATGGGTGAGGAATTTAGGGAGAAACCTGACTATCATCTGGTTTGCAGCTAGACATTAAACCCACACTGTCCTGCTAATTGGGGATTTTAGTTATAAACTGCCTCTAAACTAGGCTAGTGTCGAGCAAAAATTGCAGTGTTGCAGTGACTGGTTTATTGGGGAAGGTTGAAATAAATCTGGGAAATGATTTTTTTTCCAATTTAAGTTCTTTGAGTTAATACTTTCCCAGTGAATTACCTTGACTGTCCCGTGGTGCCCTCTCTGCAGATGGATCTCAGTCCTGTTCACAAGGACAAACACCTCCGAGGTCACAGCCACAGGAACATGGGGCAGGTTTCCGTTCTTCACTTCCACTCTGAAGAAGGGTAAGGACTGTGATGCCCCACACAGTTCAGCAAAGACATATTTGCAGGTGCCCTGGGAATTGTATCGCTTCCCATCAAACGTAGTGTAATGGGGCAGCCCAGAAGCCCAGCAGATGCCGTTGGTTCGTTCGTGGCATCCGTAAACCCCCTTTCGAGTGCCACAGAATTCCCCAGGGGCACAGGCAGAGCGGGAGCACTGGACAGCGTGGGAGGAGCCGTCACATCTGCACAATCTCTGGCAATTTTCTCCTTCCCAGAAGCTTTCCCCTGCCAGGTGGTATCTGCCATTGTGGGTGCAGCCGCACTGCTCCGGAGGCACACAGTCAGTGCCACTCAGCACAAAGCCAGGGTCACACTGGCACCCTTCTTCACACGCAGTCCGGCAGCGGGAGGGCACAGCTGGGTGAGCACAAGAGGCTGGGCAGGAAGGTCCACAGAGCTCATAGTGGCTGTTGGGGGGGCAGATTAGCTCTGAAAGGGACATGAAGAGCAGTGTTAAATACAGAAGGAATGCTGCAGGGAATCCTCCCAGACAGAAAATCCAGGACAAAGAATGAAAATGGAGATCACAGGAAAGACTTAATATACAGACAGCAGGACAAATCCTTCATTTCCTAAGAAATAATTTTCATGCTAAAAATCTAGGGTTTCTCCTTACAAGCAACACTCTTCTCTTAGGAGGGAGTTCCAGGCACAGCTAACAGCCTAGCCAATAAATATCAGTATGTCACTACAGCACCAGCAGTGGCTTCTACTCTGGGCCAGAAAGATACCCATCAAAGTCCCTCCCCTCCCTTGGATTCATACACAAGGATGACCCTGCAGACAGTCCTGGGGAGGGATGCTGCACTAAGTACCATTTCCCGGGGCACCCATTATGGTGACAGACTGGCCTTAGTACCTGTCTCATGATTATTCAGATAGCACTAAAAGGTCCTAAGAGTGAGAGATAAACAAACATCCTAGCTGCGATTAGGTTGCTCAATGAAATCTGGAGCTGATTTGTTATCTATTTTTAGTGCTCTCTATTTGCATGTGGAATCCTGTCGGGCTGGTATTTAACTCCTTGCATTGTGTGACACTTTGTGAGACCAGGAATGGAAGGTGGAAGAGAAAGATAGACCCTGAGATCCTGCTTCAGAGAGCTGGAAACTGTAGTTTATATATTTTCAAAGTATATTTTAACATGTACACACAGCTGGTGACAATCACCCTTATGCTTATTAGAAACATTTAGCTTCTTCTCAATGCTAAAGACAATGAGAATCTATTGCCCATCACAACAGGTGGGACATCTTGTCTGGGGATATACTAAGCTAAAGTTAAAATACACAGTTCCCAGGAAAGGAAAGCCTGATAAGAAAGGAGATGCCCGCTAAGGAAGGAGATGCCCGATAAGGTGCCCGATAAGGAAGGAGATGCCCGATGAGGAAGGAGATGCCCGATGAGGTGCCTGATGAGGAAGGAGGTGCCCGATAAGGAAGGAGGTGCCCGATGAGGTGCCCGATGAGGAAGGAGATGCCCGATGAGGTGCCCGATGAGGAAGGAGATGCCCGATGAGGAAGGAGATGCCCGATGAGGTGCCCGATAAGGAAGGAGGTGCCCGATGAGGAAGGAGATGCCCAATAAGGTGCCCGCTAAGGAAGGAGGTGCCCGCTAAGGAAGGAGATGCCCAATAATGTGCCCGCTAAGGAAGGAGATGCCCGATGAGGTAGGAGATGCCCGATAAGGTGCCCGATGAGGAAGGAGGTGCCCGATGAGGAAGGAGATGCCCGATGAGGTGCCCGCTAAGAAAGGAGATGCCCGCTAAGGAAGGAGATGCCCAATAAGGTGCCCGATGAGGAAGGAGGTGCCCGATAAGGAAGGAGGTGCCCGATGAGGAAGGAGATGCCCGATGAGGTGCCCGCTAAGAAAGGAGATGCCCGCTAAGGAAGGAGATGCCCGCTAAGGTGCCCGATGAGGAAGGAGGTGCCCGATGAGGAAGGAGATGCCCGATGAGGTGCCCGATAAGGAAGGAGGTGCCCAATGAGGAAGGAGATGCCCGATGAGGTGCCCGATGAGGAAGGAGGTGCCCGATGAGGTGCCCGATAAGGAAGGAGGTGCCCGATAAGGAAGGAGGTGCCCGAGAAGGAATCTTCCAACTATTGTTAACTTCTCATACCAAAGTCTCCCATAGTTTACATAGGGGAGGTCTACACTTAAAATGCCGCTGTCTGTAGAGCTTTAATGAAGAAAATCCTATGCGGACGGTAGAGATCTCTCCCGCTGGCATAGTGAATCCACCTCCCCGAGAGGCGGTAGCTATGTCAACAGACATAGCGCTGTCTACTCCTGGGGTTAGGTTGGTATCACTGCGCCGCTCAGGGGTGTGGATTCACCGTGAGCGGTGTCGTTATACTGACGTGAATCTACAGTGTAGTCCAGACCATACTGTTAACCTCCACCTCTCTTAGCTCTGGTCTACAGTACAAATTTATGCTGGTATAACTATGTCGCTTGGGAGTGTGGAAAATCCATACCCGAGAGACACAGTTATAGTAACTGAACTCCTGCTGTAGACAGCGCTGTGTCAATGGAAGACACTGCTACCGCCTCTCAGAGAGGTGGAGTACCTAAGCCAACAGGAGAAGCTCTCCAGCTGGAGTAGGTAGCATCTTCATTAAGCGCTACAGTGCTGTAAGTGTAGACAAGCCCTTAGTCTAAGGCTATGTCTACACTACGCAGCTTTTAGCGACACAGCTGTACTGCTACAGCTGTGCCACTAACAGGTGCGCGGTGTAGCTGCTCTTTGTCGGCGGGAGAAAGCTCTCCCGCTGACAAAAAAATTCCACCCCCAGCGAGAGGCTGTAGCTTTGTCAGCAGGAGAGCTCTCCCGCCAAAAAGCGCTGTTCACGCTGGTGCTTTTCGTCAGTAAAAATTTTGTTGTTTGCGGGTGTGTGTTGTTTTTCACACCCCGGAATGACAAAAGTTTTACCGACGAAAGTCCAGTGTAGACAAAGCCCCAGGCCAGAGATAAGAATAACTTTCCCTTTTCCTGTGCAGAGGACCCTGTTGGCTCAAATATGTTAACTAAGAACCAGAGATAAGTGTAGAAAATGTAAGTTACAAATAGCTTGCTGTGAGACTCAGAAAACTGAAGGTCAAATGGAGCAAACTGTTACCCCAAGAAATCCAAACCATCTGGCCTCCACCCCAAATTGTACATTTGTCTGCCTTGGGAATCAGATTTGCAACTCTCCTCATGAATAATCGGCCTTGTTCTTCCAGTGTAATGTCTCCTATCCTATGATAAGCCTGGAAGATGGGATGTGAAAAGTATTAGATACCGTGCAAGAATGTATGGAGCATGTCCGCTAGATTTAGATGGGAGAGCGCTCTCCCTTCAGCGTAATAAAATCACCTCCGCAAGAGGCAATAGCTGTGTCAGTGGGAGAAACTCTCCTGCCAACATCGTGCTGTCCACACCGGCACTTATGTCAGTGTTGGTTTATTCACAGCCCTGAGGGACAGAAGTTATGCCGATATAAGCTGTAGTATACACATTGCCTTAAAAACGGGGGAAGCCAATTTACCGTTGGGGCAGATGCTAAGGGCAGGTCTACACTACAGAATTACTTCGGTGCAGCTGTGCTGATGCAGCTTTTTAAGTGTAGACATACGGTAAAATATAATCCATGAAATGCTCCAACTAAGGAAGCATTGAAGAAATTTTCTATATACCACCCCCATCTACTGGACACTGATGGAAATAGCAGAGAAACCAGAAGCTGAAAACTTAGCCCAATTTGGCAAGTGGCCAATAGAAACAGAGTAGCCACCCTCCAGCTAACCTCAAACCAGAGTATATACACCTCAGGCCACTGCACACCGTCTGTGACCCCAGAGATTGCTGAACCCGTGTGGACAACCTCTCCCCTTGTCCAGGTCAGGTCACAAGGCCCAGAAGAGCTGACTGAACCCTCCAAATAAGCTGCTGAATCCAGAAGTGCAACTGATGCAAGGACCAGCAGTGTGGAAAGGAGTCTCCCTTGTTGCATGGTTAAGGGAATAAAAAGAAGCAGTGAGATTTCATTTCAAAGATTAGATTGCTCCTTCTATTCTCTAATATAGAAAAGAGACAACAAGAAGGGGTTCTTTAAAATGTCAGACAAAAAAGAAGGATCAAGGATGGTGTGCTTAATGGAGAAGGTGAGCTGGTAACAGCAGATGATAGGAAGGCAGAGCTGCTCAATGCTTATGTTGCTTCAGTCTTCGCACAAAATATAACATGTGACTGGACAACTAGCAAAGTTACCACAGTCAGTAAGGGGAAGGCAGGAGCGCCGCCAGCCTTTTCGGCGCCCTAGGCAGTGGAAGGTCCCGCCCCCGAAATGCCACCCCCGACAGCGGCGGTGGAAGGTCCCGCCCCAAAATTCCGCTGACGACCAGGGCGCCGGCGCCCCCCAAATAGTAGTGCCCTAGGCGACCGCCTAGGTCGCCTAATGGGTTGCGCCAGCCCTGGGGGAAGGGATGTAGATCAGAATAAGTAAAGAACATGTCAGATCTTCTGACCAATTTGAATGAATTCAAATTAGTGGGGACAGATGCTATTTGCACGAGGGTGTTGAAGGAATTAGCTGAAGAAATCTCCTAGGTGTACCTCCATTTCTCTGTGTACTGCACCAATATTTCGGAGGTGGGAATTGGGTGTGTGATTTTTGCTGAGGCCCTCAGGGCAGGTGAGGTTGCCCAGCGGTCTGCACTATGCTATGGCCGTGCCCTTCGTAACCTGAGACCCAGAAGGGGGTGCGACCAGGTGACACCTTTTGCAGGGGAAGCAGGACAAAGAGGAGGAGGAGGAGGAGGAGCAACAGGGGTGTCTGAGGTCGGGTCGCTGGAAGCTGGCAGTCTGCTTGGGGGACTGGAAGAGGGGGAGTCCAAGCCATCTGGCCCAGGACTTCCCAAAATGGACTTGGCTGAAAGTCACTGATTTCTGTGATAGCAAGCTCTGTTCTACGCTGTGTTCCTGTCAACTAATAAACCTTCTGTTCTACATGCTGGCTGAGAGTCACTGATGAGTGCAGGAGTTGGGGTGCAGGGCCCTCTGGCTTCCCCAGGAGCCCCGCCTGGGCAGACTTGCTGCAGGAATCACACTAGGAGGAAGGGGATGTTGAATGCTCCAAGGTCAGACCCAGGAAGATTGAAGCTGTGTGAGCTTCTTGCCCTGGTGACAATATGCTCAGAGAGAGGAGGCTCCCCCAGAGTCCTGACTGGCTTCGTATAGAGTAGTTCCAGAGCACTGACCCGGTGACTCCGTGACACCAGGGAACTATAGACCAGTCACCCTGACCTCAATACCCGGGAAGATACTAGAGCAATGTATGAAACATTCTATTTGCAAATACCTGGGGGGATGAAGGGGTGATCACTAGCAGCCAGCATGGATTTATCAAGAACAAATCATGCCAAACCAGCTTGATTTCCTTTTTTGACAGGGTAACTGGTTTGGTGGCTAGGGGGAATGCGGTGGACATAATATACCTGGACTTCGGTGAGGCTTTTGACACAGTCCCACATGACATTCTGATAGATAAGCTGGAGAAATGCGGGCTTGGCGGAACTACCATTACGTGGATACATAACTGGTTAAACAACCACAAACAAAGAGTAACTATTAATGAAATGATGTCGGATTGGAGGGAGGTCTCAAGTGGGGTCCCACAGGGATCTGTTCTGGATCCGGTATTGTTTAACATCTTTATTAATGACCTAGATGTAGTACTAGAGAGCAGACTGATCAAATTTGCAGATGACAGAAATCTAGAGGGGGTTGCCAACACTATGGAGGGATAGAGCTAAAATTCAGAGGGATCTCGATAAATTGGAGAACTGGGCCCTAGACGACAAAATGAAATTCAACAAAGACAAATGTAAGGTGCTAAAATGCACAAATACAGAATGGGGGATAACTGGCTTGGCAGCAGCACTGCTGAGAAGGATCTGGGAGTTGTGGTGGATCACAACCTCAACATGAGTCAGCATTGCGATGCTGTTGCAAAAGAAGCAAATGCAATTTTAGGTTGCATTACCAGAGGCATAGCATGCAAGTCACGGGAGGTGATAGTACCTCTCTACTCCGTGCTGGCTAGGCCTCAGCTGGAGTACTGTGTCCAATTTTGGTCACCAATGTATAGAAAGGATCAGAGGTGAAAGTGGGCTCTGGGCCCCCATACCAGTAAGTCTTTTATCTTACTTTCAACCCTGGAAAGGACATAGAGAAACTGGAAAGGATCCAGAGGTGAGTGGCAAAGATGATCAAAGGGATGGAATGCAAGCCACAGGAGCAAAGGCTGAAGGAACTGGGTATGTTTAGTTTGGAAAGGAGGTGATTAGAGGGGACATGATAGCAGTCTTTAAATACTCAAAAGTCTGCTATAGAAAGGATGGAGAAAAGTTGTGCTCTTTTTCCACAGAGGGCAGGGCAACAGGCAATGGATTCAAACAACAGCAGAGATTTACATTAAATCTCAGGAAAAACTTCCTACCTGGAAGAACAGTAGGACAATGGAACTGACGCCTTGGGAGGTTGAGGAACCTCATTCACTGGAGGTTTTCAAAAGGAGGTTGGAGCCATCTGTCTTGGATGGTTTAGACAAAACAAATCCTGCATTTTGACAGGGGGCTAGACTAGATGACCCTTGTGGTCCCATCTAACCTGGTGGTTCTATAATTCTATGAATAAATGAGGGTTAGCTTATTGAGCGTATGTTCTTCAGTGAGACAGCACTGACTAATGCTATTTGTCTACCTTGGGAATCAGTGTTACCAACTCTCCTCATGAATACTCTGTTTTATTCTTCCAATGTAATGTCTCCTACCTACAATAAGCTTGAAAGATGTGATGTGAAAAGTATTAGGTATAGTCCAAGAACATATGGAGCATGTCCGCTAGATTTAGAAGATATTAAGGGATTTTATTTTTTTTATTTTATTTTTTGTAAATTATTACACTGTAGAAGTGATAGGAATTGTATAGCACTAGAAGGAAAAAAAGAATGTTGAATGATATTAGCACCTAACCAGGGTTCTAACTCTGGAATATTAAGAGAAATGTCTTAAAAAGGGGTGATCCCAATTCATAGTTGGGGCAAATACTAAAATACAGTCCATGAAATGACTCAAATGCTCCAACTAAAGGAAGCATTGACGAAATATGTTATACACCACCGCCATCTACTGGATTCTGATGGAAGTAGCAGAGAAACTGGGAGCTGAAAGCGGAGAGCAATTATGGCCAATAGAATCCGCAGGGTGGCAACCCTCCCGCTAACTTCAATTAACGGAGCATACAACCCTGAGGCCACTGCCCACCGTCTGTGACCCCAGACATAGGTGCCGATGTCTAGTTTTCCCTAGGAGTGCTCCACCCCCCGCTCCGCCCTGAGGCCCCAACCCCACACCACCCCTTCCCCCAAAGTCCCACCCTCGCTCCGCATCTTCCTGCCCCGGCTCCGACCCCTCCCCCGAGGCCTTGCCGTTGTTCTGCCTCTTCCCACCCCCTCTCCACCCTCTCCTGTAGGCCCCCGCCTGCCCGCTGCTCTCCACCCTCCCACCCGGCCGCAAATCAGCTGTTTGGTGGTGTCGCAGAACAGATATTTGGTGTCGCCCCTGATTAGCTCATCAGGGGCGCCGCCGAACAGCTGATTGGCGGCAGCGCTACCAAACCGGTGTGGCTGGTGAGTGCTGAGCACCTATTATTTTTTTCCCATAAGTGCTCCAGCCCCAGAACACCCATGAAGTCGGCACCTGTGACCCCAGAGCTTGCTGAACCCCTGTGGACAACATCTCCTCTTGTCCAGATTGGGTCAGAAGGCCAAGAAGAGCTGACTGAACCCCCAAATAAGCAGCTGAATCCAGAAGTGCAACTGTGCAGCCATGTGGAAAGGAGTCTCTCTTTTCCAGGGTTAAGAGGACAAGAAGAAGCAGTGAGATTTCATTTCAAAGATTGGATTTCTCCTTCTATTCTTTAATAGAAATGAGAGAAGTCTAGAATGAGTTGAGTCTACACTCTTCAGTGAGACATCAAGGAACCCTCTTTTGGATTTTAACTGACTAATGCTATATGCCAGCCCTCCTTGCTAAGTCCAAGTAAACTGGCTTAAAGAGATTTCAAACAATAACTTTAAGAAATTACTTTTGATACTTTAAACTTGTCCTTTTCACACCAAACCATTCAAAAAGCAGGGACCACACTCCTGAAAGTGCCTTTAAGACATGTGTATCCTTGCTCCTTGGAGAGGCACTAGAAGTGTAATAAATGTATTAAAAGTACTAAACAATTGATGATCATAAGTACATTTAATAAGAAACCTTGGTGCTTTGGATTGCTCCTTGGTATAACTGCTGAGCCTCAACCATAGTCTATGACAATTGCTTGTAAGGCTGAAGTGGTGGCTTCAGAACATTGGTTGTGTCTACCCTTGATTGGTGAACTGCTGACTGCATACTGAGGTGGTTCTGGGTGAATCAGTCACTTGTAAGAATAACCTGAGCATTGTGATCTGAGAAATACTGTTCAAGGTACAAGCTGGTAAGAAAGGAACCGAGTGTAAACGCTAGTAGACTAATGCTCCCTGGACTCAATAAAAAGGGGTTACCCTAATTCATTTCCAATTCCGATTACAACACTTATCCAATTGGCAAATCTAGTTTGTTTCATTTCAGCTTTAAATTCTCACTAACCCCCTTTCACACTTACAAAGAGATCGGTTGCAGAAACAGGAAGTGGCGTCGCCATAGTCGGCACATGACTCTTGCATTTGGGGAGGCTGGCTACGAGTGTTGGAAGCACCATAGAAGTGGGAGGGGCAACCGGCGCCCGGACCATGTCCCCGCCCCCCTCTGCACCCCAAGGCGTCCCCCACCCGCTCCGCTTCGCCCCCTCCCCCGAGACCTCCCCGCCTGCTCTGCTTTGCCCCCTCCCCCGAGGCTCCCCTGTCTGCTGCTTGCGCCTCTGCGCCCCCGAGACCCTCCCCATCCACCTGCTGCTCATTCCTTTCTGCCCCCTCCTGCCGTAAGGGTGAGAGATGGGGCGGGGGAGGAGAGGAATGAGCGGCAGATGGGAGGGGCTTGGGGGAAGAGGTGCAGCAAGGGCGGGAAGAAGTAGAGCAGGGGCGGGGAAAAGAGGAGACGAGGCCAAGCAGGGGCAGGGTTTTGCGATGGCGCATGGGTGGGGCCATAGTCCAGGCATCAGTAGACCCCAACTTCTTGGTAGCTTCTGGCAGCGGCACTCCAAAGGCGGTGGGCTAGTGGGAGGTGCACCACATATGCATTTCTTGCCCCATTTGGGGATGCTTAGCCTCCCCAATCCTCTTATACCCGCTGCTCATGGGTGTTGGCCCAACATGTTCCTGTGATTCAATGGGGCCGGAGCCAAATCTGATTGAAATCAGTGGGAAAACTCCCTTGATTTCAATGGACTGTGGATCAGACCAAGGAAACAAAGATGATCTGGGGAGTCTGAGGTAACACTCTCCATATATTAGGACTCGTCTGCTTACCGCACGCAGCCCGCTGTCTCCATGGCTCAATGGCAATGCCACGACTTTGGCACCGCTGGGCATAACTGCAAAGCACTTGACACAGGGTCTCGCCGCTGCCCCGAGTCACACACACATCCCTCACGCAGTTCTCCAAATGGAGCTGAGCAGCAACCGGCTGGTTACACTCTTTAAAAGGCCCAGTAGGATCCGTGATAACCCCGCAGTAGCGCTGAGATCTGTACTGGGCTAGTTCCGCTTCGTTACATTGGGGTGGGAGCCCAACAGCCGTGCAGTGAAAAGGGGAATCGGCATCCTTCCAGCTGTTGCCAAAGGGGACAGCATCAGGAACCACAGAACCATTTGGGGTCCGGAAATCATCGCTCTGGTTCCCATTGAAATCCCCACCGAGTCCACACAGTGACCCAAAGTAGATCTCAGAAACAGAAACCGACACAGAGTGGGACCAGTCGTAGGATACAGAGAGGCCAAAATCCGTCTGGAGCACAGCAGACGAGCCACTGAAATAGGCGTAGAGTTTGCCTGATGCAAGGACCATGGGCAGATTGACCAGGGATCCATTCACCTAGGGAGAAAGTGAGACAAGTGTGTGCATTAATCCCCTCACCCCAAGCCTGGTGCATTCATTGTCATGCCAATAGGCAGCCCGCATTTCTAGCGATTTCACATCACTTTTATTGTCTGTATCCTAGAATCATTATGTACGTTTTGGGTATTTGTTTTTCTGCCCTGCTCTATATTCCATCCCCTTTGCAAACCAGAACTATGGCCAGCTTGGCAGTTTGTTCCTCCAGGTCATTAGTAAATGAGGTTCTGAAGACAACCTGACAAGATTTAGAGCAAGACTGAACCACTGGCTTACCTTGGTAGCAGGTTCTTGACACCCACTTACATGGAAGAGGAGCATATTTAAGGCTTCTCCCAGTCATGATTTTCCTGGACCTACATTTCCTCCCCTAACTCTGTTCAGCACAGATGAGATCAATTTCTTCAAATCTGTGAAATGCTCTTACCTGCACTTGACCATACTGTCCCGCCACTATAGTGATATGCTCTCCATAGACATCCAGCTCCACCAGGCGTGTCCAGGACACCGCGATGGAGCCTTTGTGCTCATTCTTCACTTTGACAGTGAAGTCTGGGAGGTTCCCAGGGGGGCCACAGTACTTGCTTAGGGTGTATTTGCAGGCTCCTTGATAATCAAACATGACTCCATCAAACGTGGTGTAGTGGGAGTGGCCGAACACCCAGCAAGTGCCGAACGTAACAGGGTAACAGCCTCGGACGCCATTCACAACGCTGCATGTCTCCAGAGCCCCACAGGCGTGATCCTGGCACTGCATGGGCTGGGCAGGCTGCTGACAGCTGCATTTCCTGCTACAGGTGTCTGTCAGGATCACCTCCTCTCCCAGCTTGTGATACTGACCATTCAACGTGCAGCCGCACCGGCTCACAGGCACACAGCGTCCAGCGTCCAGAACATACCCTTCCCTACAGAAGCATCCTGCCACGCAGGGCTTGGTGCAGAGCAGGGGTGCACTAAGGTTGGCACAAGTGGCAGGGCAGGCAGGGCCACAGAAGTCAAAATAATTCTTGGCTGGGCAAGTGAAACCTAGAATCAAGAGAGACCTGTGCATGAATTCCTTGCCAGCACTTCAGAAACAGCCCCGGGCTGATGCACAAGCCCTGTCTTTTCCCCATTTTTCATCTGAAAGTTAAGTTCATCTTCACTTGATTCCCAGCCAGGGCTAAAACCAGAGCAAGAGGAACCGTCAGCACTTGTGAATTCACTACAAACAGAATCTGCCCTCTGGGGAGTATTACTCTTCATATACATTTGTATGACTATCAGGCAAGAAAACAGAGAGAAGTGGCATGGATGGAATACCTAGAGTGGAAAAGGGACAGTTCTGATCTCAGCTTCTGCACCCACTTCCTATTCCCATGAAAAGTAAACCTTTGGATTTGGAATCAGACAAGAAAGTGTATCCGCCTATGGGAATGACTGACGCAGTCTGGCATTGTTCCTTCCCTCCTCTTTACGTTGGAATCGGGGTAGCTGTGACAATTGTGTTGCATGTGCACATTGTGGAAATGCTGCTTGTGTTTTGCACTGCTGGTATGTCAGGGCCCTGACTTTAGAGAACACTGTATCAATTTCACACAGTAAATAGGTCATTGTGGAGCTGGGATATCGTAGACCGGGAATAGCCATTTTAAATAAAAGCCAAGACCCTTATCGCTTACTGCATCCCATCCGCGGTCTCCAGTTTGCCATTTTCACACCGACAATGGTGCACATCTCATCATAAGATTCGATAGCTGTGCACAGCATGCGATTGCCCAGGCCATACTGACAAAGGTCGTAGACACAGGACTCGTAGTAAGGGGATGGGCTCTCGTGCCAGTGACATTCAGAGAAAGGTCCCGAGCGGTTCGTTAGGATCCCACACAGCTGCTGGAACACTTGTAATTTTGGACAAGGCACAAGGTTGCCGGTGTCATTCGTACACCTGGAAGAGTCATATGAATAATGGTTACAAGGTTTTTCCTCTCATCTCGCTAAAGAGTCAGGATGCACCCAGGCGCACAGGCCAGTCCCTGATGTAGAAGGTTGATGCATTCCGCATTCACATTTTTAGTGCGTACTTCATTCATTTCATTTTCGCTGTTCATCAGAAACTGACATTGTGAATAGTAGAGTCCAGTGTGAAATTCACCTGCAGGGCGAGCGCCTCAGATTTTGCCAGATGCTGCAGGGGACCCTGGGAAGTCTGCACTCTAAACCTCTGCCTCTTGAAGTAAAGGGAACCTAACATAACAAAGGGCCTGACCCTGCACCACTGAATTCCTGGGAGTTCTCCCCATTGACATGGAACCAAAGGAACCTTCTTCCACTTTCATTGGAGGATAGGTCCATCAATGGCTATTAGCCAAGATGGCAAAGCCTCTGACTGCCAGATGCTGGGAGTGGACGACAGAATCATAGAATCATAGAACTTAAGATCAGAAGGGACCATTATGATCATCTAGTCTGACCTCCTGCATGATGCAGGCCACAAGAGTTGACCCACCCACTCCTGAAATAACTCTCACCCTTGACTCAGCTGTTGAAGTCCCCAAATCATGATTTGACGACTTCAAGCAGCAGATAATCCTCTAGCAAGCGACCCCTGCCCCATGCTGCGGAGGAAGGCGAAAAACCTCCAGGGCCTCTGCCAATCTACCCTGGAGGAAAATTCCTTCCCGACCCCAAATATGGCGATCAGCTGAACCCCGAGCATGCGGCCAAGATTCTCCATCCAGACACTTAGGAAAAGACTTTCAATATCCCAACATTTATCATCGGTACTAACTACCAGCGGTGGCACATTATTGACCTATTGAGTAAATCAAGTTATCCTATCAAACCATTCCCTCCATAAACTTATCAAGCTTAGTCTTAAAGCCGGAGAGGTCTTTCGCCCCCACTATGTCCCTCGGCAGGCCATTCCAGTATTTCACTCCTCTGACGGTTAGAAACCTTCGCCTAATTTCAAGCCTAAACTTCCCAACTGCCAATTTATATCCATTTGTTCTCGTATCCACATTAGCACTGAGCCGAAATAATTCCTCTCCCTCCCTGATATTGATCCCTCTGATATATTTAAAGAGAGCAATCATATCTCCCCTCAACCTTCTTTTGGTTAAGGAAAACAATCCGAGCTCCTCAAGTCGCCTTTCATACGACAGGCTTTCCATTCCTCGAATCATCCTAGTGGCCCTTCTCTGTACCCTTTCCAGTTTAAGTTCATCCTTCTTAAACATGGGAGACCAGAACTGCACACAGTACTCCAAATGAGGTCTCACCAGCGCCTTGTATAACGGGACTAGCACCTCCTTATCTCTACTAGAAATACCTCGCCTAACGCAACCCAAGACCGCATTAGCCTTTTTGACGGCCACATCACATTGCCGACTCATAGTCATCTTGCGATCGACCAGGACTCCGAGGTCCTTCTCCTCGTCCGTTACTTCCAACAGGTGCGTCCCCAGCCTATAACTATAATTCTTGTTAGTCATCCCTAGATGCATAACCTTACACTTCTCACTATTAAATTTCATCCTATTACTAATACTCCAGTTTACCAGGTCCTCCAAATCTCCCTGGAGGATATCCCTATCCTTTTCCGAATTGGCAATACCTCCCAACTTCGTGTCATCCGCAAACTTTATCAGCCCACTCCTTTATCAGCCCACAGGGGATGGATCACTCAATGGTTGCCTCTTCTGCTCATTCCCTCGGAAGCATCTGGCATTGAACTGTTGGAAAATAGGATGCTGGGCTACAGGGACCATTGGTATGACCCAGTCTGGCTGTTCTTACAAGCAACCAGCTCATAATAATAATATATGGAGATAGACCTATCTCATAGAACTAGAAGAGACCCTGAAAGGTCATTGAGTCCAGCCCCCTGCCTTCACTAGGCAGGACCAAGTACTGATTTTGCCCCAGATCCCTAAGTGGCCCCCCCGAAGGACTGAACTCACAACCCTGGGTTTAGCAGGCCAATGCTCAAACCACTGAGCTATCCCTCCCACACCACAGCTGTGGTTCTCGACCTTGTTGGGCTCCAGACTCATGTGTAAATGTTGCTGGCCTATCACAACCCAGTAAATAGGCTGGCGGAGGGGAAGCTGGGTTCTTCCCCTGCAGGGGTGTGGAGGCCCTGTGGGGTTTGCAGAGCCCCTCCCCCCACACTGACCCTGCAGCACCGACTCCTGTGGCTCCAGTCCAATGGCGCTGGCTGAGCTGGACTCTCTGCTCCAGGCTTTGTGACTTCTGGGGTTGCGCCACCACTCAGGTTTGGCCCAGCCGGCCCTCTGTCATGTCATGTCTCAAGAGTGGTGCAGCGCCCCCACACACCAGGTTGGGGCACAACTCCCACAAATGTGACCCAGCCAGCCCCTCATCAGTGCAGCCTGGCAAACCTTACCAGAGCTGTGACCCCTAGGCTGTAGTGCACAGAGCATGGAGCTGAGCTCAGGCAGCTCCAATGGGCCAGAGCCACCACACAAGCCTTTGAAATATTCTGGTGCCTGGGTTTTGGGTCATGATCCAGTGCAATGGGGCCCATACTCTCCTTGGGGGCTTCTGGGTATCAGTGCTCTACAAACAACAGGAGGGAAATATGGAAACTGTGTTCCCAGAAGCCCGAGGGAACAGGCCACTTGTAGGTCGGAGACTCCAGCCAGTAGGAAAAGCAGCAGCAGAAGCATCCAAAGCAGGGACATCTGGTCATGTGGACACTCAGAACCGTCTAGAGCTTTGCCTCCACATTTTGTGCTCTGTGCTGATGGGCTGTTTGGCCCAACCCTCCCGCACCCTCAAGGTCTCTTCACCTCAGCTTCACTCCACAGCTGCCCCTCCTACATCTCCTCCCCTGCCCTGTCCCTCTCACTTTCTTCCCTTCATTTCTAGCTAATCTCCTCCTAACTAAATCCACCTCCATACCCCCAAGAATATCATGGAACTAACAGGCTGTTTGCTAACATCACATTTTCCCCTCTGCTTTTGTGTTCGACCCCTTTCCTCTGCCCTGTGTTTGTCTTGTCTAGTTAGACCAGTGGTCCCCAAACCGTGGGTCACACCCCCTAGGGGGGTGCGGAGGAATGTTCAGGGGGGTGCGGTGGGACCCAGTCCAGCCCCCATGGGGGGCAGGGAGGGAGCAGCCCCCAGCCCCGCTCTGCCCCCAGCTCTGGTCCAGCCCCATCCCCAGCTCCCAGCCCCAAATACCAAATCTCAGCTTGCTGAGCTATTCTTAGATTTTCCAACCCCTCCAGGAACCCTTCAGGTCTCTGCCAGGTTGCTGGTATTTTCCCTTTCTGTAGAAAAAGGTGGCTAGGGGATAAACAAACATACCTGGGAGGGCTGGTGTCAGAAATCCAGGCGTTCCCAAACTGTGTGTCGTTCCTGGCTCTCTCTCCGCTGGGCAGGACCTTATCATCCATGGGATTGCCATTGAAATTCCCACACATCCCACATAGCTGCTTCCGATACTCGGGGCCCACACGGACAAACAAGCTACTGGCACCATTAAACTGGATCTCCAGGCTGCCCTTTGCTCTCACTGTTAGCTTGTTCTTCAGTCTCAGGACTTTGGCAACAGTTCCCAGATGTGCTGGTAAGCGAGTCCGTAGCCCATTAACCTGAGACATAAAGGCAAAATTAGTTTCCTACCCAGTCAGTCACTTTGCTTCTCTAAGCCGGTACCTGCTGCTGCATCAGCTAAGCACTGAGGGTTTTGTGAGTCTTCGTCCAACACTTGGAGATAGTGTATGAAATTGTGTTTGACAGATCTCTGTGCTGGCACTGAACTCCATACACATTCAGAGCCCTGTAACAAGGACACCTTGTTAGGAAATACAAAGTAACTGGATCCTGGGCGGCACTGTGTTTGTGCCACAAAATGGACCATCAGTCAGTGCAGACGGTCTCAAGAGAATCACCCCAGTGCAGGGGGATTTTACAGTGGTGACGGATCATTACACCAGCCCCTACCCCACCTTCCCTGGGTCTTGCTCTGACCTCAGGTGGACTGATTTTACATCAGTGTAACTGCATTGACTGTAACAGGGTTACTGAGGACAGGATCAGGCCCTTTGTTCCTTATTACAACCAGAGATGATTGTGACACTATGGCCCATATTCTTCATAGAAATACTGTTATAATATAATATAATATAATATAATAGCATATCTAAGATGTGTTTTATGCAAGATGGGTCTTGTAAGATATCATTGGAAAGGTTCTTATTTACTGAATATGATTATCCTACTTGTATGCATGTATCATTTTTGTATCTAAAGTTAAGAATATGGACTATACATCTGTACTACAAAAGTGTTTGCATCTGGGGAACGCCCACCAGACAAAATGCAATCAGTCTGGCTGGCTAGCTGGAAACAAGTCAATAGACCACTAGGGAGAACAATAGGTCTTTGAAGATGCTAATCTCTCACTTTCCTGGGATGTTACAAACAGCCTTTGACTCATGGCTGCTTTGACACTGCAGGGTCATGTTATCATGTCACCAGGTACTGGACTCCATGATAGAATACCGGTATATTTCCACTGAGGGGGGTGGGAATCACACTGAAAGACAAAGGATTCCCACCATATGTAAATGGCAGGGGAGTGAGATAATCAGCGTTCGTTCTTCACTGAATCCCTGCCCAGGGTGACTGCTGTGAACATCTAAGAAGCAAAGACAAAGGGGAGAGGGGAAGGATTGAGCCCTGGCTGGGAAGGTGTCTGGCCTGTGAAAGAAATACCTGGAGTTTTAAGCTGCAAGCAAGAGCAGCTTGCTTGCAAGAACCTCTGCAATCTGTCTACAACAACAACATCTAGGGTGAGAAACTACAACTTGTAATCAGTTTTTTTAGTATCTTAAGCTTATATTGTGTTTTTGTTTTATTTGCTTGGTGATCTGCTTTGATCTGTTTGCTATCCCTTAGAATCACTTAAAATCTATATTTTGTAGTTAATAAACTTGTTTTTGTTTTCTCTAAAACCAGTTTGTGGAATTCATGACTGGGGCGGCGGGCGGGGGGGGGAGGGGGGGGAGCTGTGCATATCTCCCTCCACATTGAGGGAGGGAGCGAATGTCATGAGCTGACGCTGCCCAGTTCTCTCTGCAGCGCAAGACGATAGAACTTTGGGTTTACACTCCAGAGGGGGGTGCACTTGAGTGCTGGGCAGCTCCTGAGCTGAAGGCTTCCCCCGCAGACCTGGTTTCAGTGCCTGTGTCTGTCTGCAGCTGGGTGTGTCCCTACCTGTGTGTGGGCTGGAGGAGGCTTGAGGGCCTGGCTCAGCAGGACAGTGTAAGGAAGCCCAGGCTGGCAAAACAGGTGAGCTCAGTGGTACCCCAGTATATCAGGTGGCACCCCGGAGGTGGGGGGGCGGTAACTCGTCACAAGGATGATCAAGATTTTGAAGTCACCAATCATTTAGAATTCCTCCATTTTGGGGTACTGAATGTGACACCTCACAAGGCCTGACCTTAAGAAAATGCTGAGCACCTCCCCTTGGATAATGAGGCTCCTTCTGATGCCTCAGGTGAAATACCCAAACATTGATCCACCGCCAATCACTACACCCTTGAAAATATTGATGGGACCAGAAGTAAAATCCCACACAACAAGAAACAGTTATTGCCTGACTCCTGAAACAACTGGAAACAGAAATCTAGGAGAAAAGTCTCTCTCTGTATTTGAGACGCAGAAGAATCCTTCTGCCTCTAAAACACCTCTGGTGAAACCACTAGACACAATATTTATTATTATTAATTATTATTATTATACAGGTCAACTCACATGGACAGCTTTGCCTCTCTCTAGGACAATATGAGCATTAAAATTGCCAGTGCTGATCCAAATTTCCACTCGGTAAACGAAAGACACCCGGGGATTCCGGAAATGCCTGTTTGCTGTCACCACGCGGAAAGACAAGTCCAAGGAGGAGTTGCAGGTGTGGGAGATCTCATAGTCACATATGCCTTGGAAATGTGCCACAGCCCCATCAAATGTAAAGTAGTGAGGATCCCCTGTTACAACACATGTAGTCAAGAGACTCTGGCATCCCAGCTTGCTGTTCTTCACAGCACACTGCTGGCCTGGGTAACATTTAGCTCGGAAGCAACGGAAATGGTCTCGGTAGTCACAGCTACATCTTTGGGTACAACCAGAGAACCAGACATGGTCTCCAACCTGGGATGGAGAGAGAGAGAAAAAATAAATTATCCTCAGCAGCAGCAGCATCACCAACACAACCTCTTAACCAAACCCCGGAGGAAATCTCAGAACCAAAATAGACCAAAATGTACTAGAGCTCTTTGTTAGTTATCTCTCTGCTTTGCTAGAGAGCAAGAGGAGCTGACTAAACACAGAAAGAAAAGGAAGTGTTCAAAGTGACATAGACTAAGATTAGAACTGGCTGGAATTTTCCATTTGAAACATTTTTTTTAACGTAAAAGGGCTTTTTCATAACAACAAAAATTTCTGGGGGAATGTCCAATTTTGACAACAATTTTCAGGTTTTCATGAGAAAAAAACAGTGAACATAATCTGGTTTCCAGCAACTGAAAAACAAATGATTTTGGCCAACAATTGAACCAATTTGGTTTTACATGAAAACTTTTAGATATTTAGCCAGAATTTGACTTTAAGCTGAAAACATCAAAACTGTTGAAGAAAAATGTTGATGATGAAAACATTTATGTTTCACTGAAACTTTTCATTGGAAAACAGAACATTTCCTGATGAGCTGTATCTCAGGTACTCCCCATGGAATGTGTGGGCTAGTGGAAAAACAGGTTCTTTACTCTCTGAAAAAAATAATAGATTTTCTTCCATATGTTCAAATGCACCCAAATTCCTCCGTGTTGTCTAGTCAGAGTGTGAACTATCAACTCACCTTGTAGTAGCATCCATTGTGCTCACAGCCGCAGTGCTCTGGCAAGACACACTCATCCCCGCTCCACAGGTACCCGTCATTACAAAAACACCCTTCAGAGCATGTGTGCCCGCAGTACTTCTGAAGCCAGGATCCAGCACACAGGTCCTGGTAGTGAGTCTCACAGAGCTCATAGTGACTGTGGGGGGGGCACGAAAGGGCTATAAAAGAGGGAATTGGAAGTTCCTGGGTCACTATCGGCACATCGCTGGAATTATCCAAACAAAACTCAGGATTGAAAACGCAAACAGGGATTTCACAGTAGCAAACCCATTGCTTTTCACTTGGCTACAGGCTCCTTACTTTTTAAAACAGTGATTTTCAAGTGGGCTTCAAAGAGTTCAATTTCAGTGGCATTTGAACCCCAACTCCCTTAGTTCCTTTGAAATTCCCACTTTAAAAGAGGGTTTCAGAGGTTAGAAGGCTTCTCTGTGCAGTCTAAAGGGGAGAGCAGCCCCCACCCAATCGACAAAGAAACCCAGAACTGCAAGATGGGAAGAACCGAAATTGCCCAGGAAGGTGAGTCCGTGCTCTGTAGTCACAGGAAATCGATCCTGTCGTTCCGTGTACATGACTCTACTAGAAGCTCCTGGTGCAAGAGGAAGAAGAAATATAAGAGACGAGCCCTCCCTACTACTGTGTATGAGGGGGGATGATTGGCAAACAAGCCTGAATACAATGAAACGTACGTACAGTATTTATTGTATAAGGGTTGGATTGAGAACTTCAGATACAGTCTGTAGCATTATGCACAAGAGGCTGAATGGCGGTTGCATGGGCAACCTTAGTACTGGCATTTCCCAACCCTGCACCGCTTGGCTTTGCAACCTGAATGTTGTTTGAATGTAGTCTTTTGCGTGTGATTTAAATTAGGATGTTGTGTTTGAGTTTGATTTGTCTGTCTGAGCTTGCAAAAATACATGTGTTTAGTTACATAGAAACTGTGGTCACTTACCACAGAAAGACTCATTCCTCCAAGGTGAGATGGAGACATTCGCTCTCTGGCAGGCGGCTGCGTATGTCTGAATGGACTCGCACAGGACACTGCTCTCCCCTCCTGACACACACAGGTCAAAGATGCAATCAGACAGATAGGGGCCTGGGTCAATCTGGGAGTGGCAAGAGGCGAACGGCCCATCAGGGTCCTGGATCGCCCAGCACCGGGACTTGGACTGCACCAGACTTTCCTCCTCTTCACACCCAGGGCAGGAATCAGAGCAGCCGTCGTCACAGCCAGGGACATCCTCCGACTTCCAGTCTGCAGCAAAGTGGAAGGCGTCCTTCCCTAGGGAGCCGTTACGCGTCACAAAATCATCCTCAGCGGCACCATTGAAGTTCCCGCACAGCCCACAGGTCTGGCCTCGGTACTCAGGGGACAGGGTGACAAAGAGACTGTGGGCCAGGTCGTAGCTCACACTCAGCCCAAACTCTGTTTTCACTACTGTGTACTGTCCAGCCTGGTAAATGATGATTTCTCCTGCATTGACACTCACTGGGAGGGTCGCAGTGACCCCATCAATCTGATTGAGAGAAATAGCAGCAAAGAGATTATTCCTGGAAATGAATCCTGCAGACAGTTCAATGCCACAATCAGATGAGGAAGGCCTAGAGGTGGTTGAGGAAATGAGGGAAAACAATATAGTGTTTGGTCTGTTTGAATGGCTTGATACTAATCCTCTATATTTATTGTTCCAGAACAAGGCAGTGGAGGGTAGATGACAATAAATACTTCTGCACTGACTGGGATGGGGGAAAGTAATTGAATAGATGAGGTATCAATGTCTATCGCTAATTTATCTGGTTTCCCAGAGAGCGCTAGCCCCATGGAATTACCTTGACTGTCCTGTGCTGCCCTCTCTGCAGATGGATCTCAGTCCTGTTCACAAGGACAAACACCTCTGAGGTCACAGCCACAGGAACAGGGGACAGGTTTTCATTCTTCACTTCCACTCTGAAGAAGGGTAAGGACTGTGATGCCCCACACAGTTCAGCAAAGACATATTTGCAGGTGCCCTGGAAATTGTATCGCTTCCCATCAAACGTAGTGTAATGGGGCAGCCCAGAAGCCCAGCAGATGCCGTTGGTTCGTTCGTGGCATCCGTAAACCCCCTTTCGAGTGCCACAGAATTCCCCAGGGGCACAGGCAGAGCGGGAGCACTGGACAGCGTGGGAGGAGCCGTCACATCTGCACAATCTCTGGCAATTTTCTCCTTCCCAGAAGCTTTCCCCTGCCAGGTGGTATCTGCCATTGTGGGTGCAGCCGCACTGCTCCCGAGGCACACAGTCAGTGCCACTCAGCACAAAGCCAGGGTCACACTGGCACCCTTCTTCACACGCAGTCTGGCAGCGGGAGGGCACAGCTGGGTGAGCACAAGAGGCCGGGCAGGAAGGTCCACAGAGCTCATAGTGGCTGTTGGGGGGGCAGGTTAGCTCTGAAAGGGACATGAAGAGCAGTGTTAAATACAGAAGGAACACTCCAGGGAATCCTCCCATGCAGGAAATATAATAAAAGAAATAAAAATGAAGTAGGAAAGAGCCATAAATGAATATTCCTTTGTAATGTGTATTTCTTGATAGATATTCAGGTTTTGTATTCTGTTACAAAATCGTGTTTTTTATAATTAATATACTTACTAAGTGATACAAGTGTGTTATTACACCTCTGCGGCTAGCACTGTTGGCTGGACCGTAACTTTCACAGAAAGCTATTAGCCAGGATAGGTAAGGAATGGTGTCCCTAGCCTCTGTTTGTCAGAGGGTGGAGATGGATGGCAGGAGAGAGATCACTTGATCATTGCCTGTTAGGTTCACTCCCTCTGGGGCACCTGGCATTGGCCACTGTCGGTAGACAGGATACTGGGCTAGATGAACCTTTGGTCTGACCCGGTACGGCCGTTCTTATGTTCTTATGTTCTAAAGGCCAACACCGTCACATTGGCAGACAATCCCTGAGAATTTATAGAGAATGCTATTCTATTAAAGTTGTTGAAAATAAAGCCCCTTCTGCCTAAATCTGGTAGCTGTCCAGGAGACACTTAAAAATCCCTTGGCATTTCTCAAAAAGAGTAGGGGATTAAAGCAGTGTCCTGGCTAAAATTGTCTTATTCAATAAAAATTATTTCTAATGTCTGAGGCTGTGTACATACCATTCCTGAGAGAACAATATCTGCTGCATTTCTCTATATAGTCAATGTACAGTGAATATCTATCTATTGCTTTCTGGGGTGCTTGGGACATCATAATTAGAACTGAGGAAACCAAACTCTGCTCTACATCTGAAATGTCAATATACTCTATTACAGCTAACCAGAAAATAAGATTTTAACTGTCCATTATAGTCTAATTCACATCATTATTCACAGAAGGTAAAAAAAAAAAAGACAGAGAAGTTCTTATTCTCTGGTGCTGTTCATCTTGTATGGTCATTTACACCCATATGATTTGAGAGTTAAATGGTTTTTAAATGTTATCCCATCACAAAAAGAGTGTTGACTACCCAACGTGCACAAAGGCTGCACAAGGTGCAAATCAGTGGAGAAGCTACTCAATGTTCCCATGCCCAGTGGTTGAGTGATTTAAAAAAAATGGGAGGAATATGTGGGCTCTCCTGAAATCAGTGGCTTACCACACCCAGCCAGGTGTCTCCATGGTTGTATGGTGATGCCGTGACTTTGGCAATGCACAGCATAACTCCGAAGCGTATTGCAGAGCGTTTTGTGGCTGCCTTTGGTGGCACAGAGATCATGCACACAACTCTCCATGAACATCTGAGCATTAGTAAGGTTGCTACAATGTTTGAAAGGTCCTTCCATGTCTGTTATGATCCCACAGTTGCTCTGAATTCTGTACTTGTTTTTAGCTCCTTTGTTGCATTCAGTTTGTGGACCAACAGCTGTGCAATGGAAAGGGGAATCGACATCCTTCCAGCTATTCACAAAAGAGACAAGGTCCGGAGCCACAGATCCATCGGGCATCCTGAAATCATCACTTTGGTTCCCATTGAAGTCTCCTCCGAGCCCGCAGACCAGCCCAGAGTAAATCTCAGGTATAGTAATTGTCACATAGTGGGACCAGTCAAAAGATACAGAGAGGCCAAATTCTGTCTGGATGATGACAGATGAGCCGCTGTAATAGGCATAGAGTTTACCTGATGCTAGGACAAGGGGCAGATTGACCAGGGATCCATTCACCTAAGGGGAAGAATTCAGCATGACCAGGAAAAGTCCTGAAGAATCGGCATCATGTTTGCAAATAATAATCTCCTTCCTTAGCCCCTTAAAGCTGATGCTAGATCATCCTTTGCTTCAAAATGTGTTGGTGTATGCCAGTGTGATGTACATACAACTCTCTCCCTATGCATACGGTGTTCTACCAACCCCTCACTTCTTTGCTTCTGCAGTCCCCTCCCATCCCTTCTCACCTTTTAAAAACAGGGTCTCTGCCCACCCTGAATACCAGTCCCTGCACATTGGTACCACATGCCAGGGTGCACCACTCATTGCAGTGGTTTGATTTTAGGCTTCTGGAGAGACATGAGCAGCCCCTTTGCAATGCACATTCTTTGTAGGGGAGAACGTTCAGGGCTTCTCTGTTCTGTGGCTTGATTTTCAGGGATTCCAGCTCCCATGGAAGCTGACAGCAGCTGCAAGTGCTCCGTCCCTCTGAAAATCCACCCGTTGGTTCCTAATGTCAGCTGATTGCTTCAGTGCTGGTAGAGGGGCAGGAGAAAGTACTGGGGGGATACACTGACTTGGGGAAGCATGTCCAGCTGATGAGGTGAAACTTAGGCAGAGGACCTGCCTTCAAATCCCTGTCCTGATCCCTAGCCTCCTTACTCCCTGATTAGCTTGCCCTCCCTGTCAATCAGGCTGACCTGGAGCATTGGCCTCTCCCTATTCTTTTAGTGCTGGGAGCTAGCCAACCAAAACACCCCCACTGAATGTTAGTAAGGGGACAACAGTCCCTTTACACTAGCATTGGAAGTGTCATACTCACCTATGGGGGGGGGGCAACATCCCCCTGGGGGCCAGGGCAATGGGTGGGGAAGGATGGGCTATGATGCAGGACACTACAGAGGTAACACTTAACAGCTCTCACCTGCACTTGGCCGTGCTGTCCCACTGCAACAGCAATACGCTCCCTGTAGACATCCAGCTCCACCAGGCGTGTCCAGGACGCCGTGATGGAGCCCCTGTGCTCATTTTCCACTTTGACAGTGAAGTCAGGGAGATTCCCAGGGGGGCCACAGTACTTGCTCAGGGTGTATTTGCAGGTTCCTTTAGAGTCAAAAGCAAGTCCATCGAAAATGTGATAGTGGGGGTGACCAAACACCCATAAGGCACCAAATTTTACAGGGTAGCAGCCTCGGACGCCATCCACAACTTTACATATCTCCAGAGCCCCACAGACATGATCCCGGCACTGCATGGGCTGGGCAGGCTGCTGACAGCTGCATTTCCTGCTGCAGGTGTCTGTCAGGATCACCTCCTCTCCCAGCTTGTGATACTGACCATTCAACATGCAGCCGCACCGGCTCTCAGGCACACAACGTCCAGCATCCAGAACATACCCTTCCCTACAGAAGCATCCAGCCACGCAGGGCTTGGTGCATTGGATGGATGAATTAAGGCTGATGCAAGAGGCAGGGCAGGGAGGGCCACAGAAGTCAAAATAGGTGTTGGCTGGGCAGGTGACACCTAGGGAAGAAAAGGGATGAAGAGTCACCTGTACATACAGGTGCTGAGAGTGTTTTACAAACAAGTTACAAATTTTCCACAAACACTAAGATTCTTTTCACTATTGAGTATCCAAGAGGAGCTTCTTTGATGATTTCTTCAATGGCGTAACTTCTCAATCCACCTTGAGGGCTCTATGAATTGAGAGGAAAACAAAAGACCCCCTGTTGCTTACCACAGCGCAGCCCTTGCCTCCACTTTGCTACTTTCACACCATGAATAGTGCACATCTCATCGTAGGATTCGACAGCTGCACACAGCATGTGATTGCCCAGGCCATACTGGCAGAGATCGTAGACACAGGATTCATAGTAAGGGGCTGGGCTCTCGTGCCAGTGACACTCAGAAAAAGGCCCGGAGCGGTTCGTTAGGATCCCACACAGCTGCTGGAACTCATTCAATTTTGTACATGCCTCTGTGTTGCCAGTGTCATTTTTACACCTGAAAGTGTAATGCAAATGCCAGTTACAGGGTTATTTCTTTTACCAGAGGCATCTTTTTATAGAGTCAGAACATCTGTCTATGTACAGACCAATTTCTGACATGGCTCAAGGCTTATTACAGAAATTCTTCCTTCCCCACTCTCATAGAATCATAGAATATCAGGGAATCGGCTGGAACCTGGGGAAGGAGGGGCNGCGGCAGGGCAGGCAGGCAAGCAGGGAGCCTGCCCTGCCCCCGGTGCGGGTCGGGCCAGAGCCCGCCCCCCTGCCCTGAGTCCCCTACCGCACCCCGACCCCCTGCCCTGAACCCCCTCCACACCCCACACCCCGACCCCCTGCTCTGAGCCCCCTGCTGCACCCTTCACCCTGACCCCCTGCCCTGAACCCCCACCGCACCCCTCCTGCACCCCAACTCCCTGCCCTGAGCCCCCTGCCGCACCCTGCACCCTGACCCCCTCCTGCACCCCTCACCCCAACTCCCTGCCCTGAGCCCCCGCCACACCCCACACCCCTCCTGTGCCCCCTGGGGGCAGGGAGGGGGCAGAGTTGGGGTGGGGATTTCGGGGAAGGGGTTGGAATGGGGGCAGGGAAGGGGTGGGAAGAGGCAGGGCAGGGGCGGGGCCTCATGGAAGGGGTGGAGTGGGGGCGGGGCCGAGGGCAGCGTGGGGGAGGTGTCAGTAAATGCGGCCCTCAGCCCAATGTACTAGTCCTCATGTGGCCCTCGTGGTCATTTGAGTTTGAGACCCCTGGCCTAGAGCAACAGAGTGTAGGGAGGAGGACAGATGTCGTCATGGAAACCGGCATTCACAGACAAAGAAGGGAAGATCAATAGATAACAAACACACCTTGAGGGGCTGATGTCAGAGGTCCAGGCATTCCCAAACTCTGCGTCATCCTGAGCTTTCTCCCCACTGGGCATGACTTTATCATCCCTGCGATCCCCATTGAAGTTCCCACACATCCCGCACAGCTGCTCCCGATACTCCGGGCCCACACGGACAAACAAAGCATGGCGGCCATTAAACTGGATCTCCACGTTGGCCTTTGCTTTTAGAGTCACCATGTTCTTCACCCTTGTGATGTTGGCCACGGGTCCCAGCTGAGCTGGTAAAGGAGTCTTCACACTATCAACCTGTAACAAACAGTTGCCTGCGACTAAGGAGTACTATCCTGACTGGGTAATACCTCTGTTCACAAGGGATTACAAAGGGGATCTCCTTCCACAGCAGCATGGCACCAAGATATCAGCCATGTAAGCACATCCTGTGATTCACAGAGATGTTATACAGGGAGCGGCTCTGCAGCTCAGTTACACGATACCTCATTACACTCAACAGAGCAGGAGCTGAGTGCAGCTATCATTCCTGCTCAGCTGGGCCTCATAGGAGAGGAGTCTCAGCAAGTTTACATGGAGCAGGGATCACAAAAGCACAACTCCAGCTCAGAGCTCAGAAGCAGTAGGAGCTCACAGGAGAGTCACTATTGAGGTTCTCTGTAACATAAAAGAATAGCAATCCCCCCTCTGATTAGCTATGGAATTCACCTAGTCACATTGCCAGTATTAGATTCTCCTTCCAGTTGTGTCTGTTTCTTCGCTGCCCTTTTTTGATAATGGGTTAAAGTGCTCAACTCACCAGAACGTCTTTCCCTTGCTCCAGAACAACATGGGAATTAAAATGGCCAGTTCTGAGCCAAAGTTCCACTCGGTAAATGAAGGAGACCCGGGGATTCCGGAAATTCCTGTTTGCGGCCACCACCCGGAAGGAGAAGTCGAGGGAGGAGTTGCAGGTGTGTGAGATCTCATAGGCGCACGTGCCCTGGAAATGGGCCACAGCCCCATCGAAGGTGAAGTAGTGAGGGTCCCCTGTCACCGTGCAGGTGGTCAGCTGACTCTGGCAGCCCAAGTTCCCGTCCTTCACAGCACACTGCTGGCCGGGGTTACAGCTGGCGGGGACACACCGGAAAGTAGCAGAGGAGTCACAGCTGCACCTTTGGGTGCAATCAGCGAGCCAGAGAAAGTCCCCAACCTGGGATAAAGAGAGAGATTGAAAGAGAAGGGGGAGAAAAAGTCAAAACATCATCAAAATATTGTAACAAACACATTAAGGAAGTCTGAGAAATGAGACACAAACAGGAAACAAGCCCCAATTCTCATCAAGAGTCATTTTATAAGTGATTCTGACCAACAGGAAGGAATTGCTAGCGAATCTGAAGGTGGGGCAATTTGGGCAAAAGTGATGATGAAATCATGCTAGATTTCATGATTCTAAGGAAAGGAAGGTGAGTGCAGCAGGATAAGGACAATGAACTTCAAAAAAAAAAAAAAAAAGAGAGAGAGAGAGAGCTGGCAGTTTGTCAAGGGGACAATATTAAACACATAATTGCAAATTATCCTGATTCGAAGGCAAGATAGGAAGAATACTAAGAGGCCAATATGGCTTCATTGGGAGCTCCTTAATGACCTGAAAATCAGAAAGGAATCCTGTAAAAAGTGGGAAAATGGACTAATTGCTAAGGAGGAGTACAAATGAATGGCACAAGCATAGGGACAAAAGCAGAAAGGCTAAACCCTGGACTACACTACAGAGTTAGGTTGACACAAGGCAGCTTACATCAGCCTGTGTCTACGCTAAAATTTCACTCCCACCGATGTAACTCGTCTGCTGCTTCATAACTCCACTTCCATGAGAGGCATAGAGTCAATGTCGATGTAGTTGGTTGATCAGTGTAGACACTGCATTGCTTACATTGACTGTTGCTGGCTTTCACAGAATCACAGATTAGGGTTGGAAGAGACCTCAAGAGGTCATCCAGAATAACCCCCTGCTCAAAGCAGGAACAACCTCAACTAAATCATCCCAGCCATCAGAAGCCATCCCACAATGCCCCACACTGGCAGTTCAATCGGTGCAAGTGCTCCTGGTGAGGGCACGCACCACTGACAGAAGGAGCATAGTGTAGACATGCACAAGTGATGCAATTACTGCGGCGGATGTATGCTGACGTATGTTAGGTTGACATAATTTTGTAGTATAGACATTCCCCATGGCACAAAATGAGTTACACCTAGCAAGGGACATAAAAGGCAATAAAAAGAGGTTCCTGAAATACATTAGAAGCAAGAGAAAGATGAAGGAAAGCTTAGGTCCTCTACTTAGTGGGGAAGGAGAGCTAAAACCTCATGACATCAAGAAGGCTGAGGTGTTTAATGCCTATTTTGCTTCAGTCTTCACTAAAAAGTTAATGGTGACTCAGCACAACTAATATTAACAAGAGGGAAGGAACACAAGCCAAAATAGGGAAAGAACAGTTTAAAGCACATTTAACTACATTAGATGTATTCAAGTCAGTAAGGCCTGATTAAATTCATCCTAGGGTACTTAAGGAACCAGTGGAAGCAATCTTGGAACCTTTAGCAATTATCTTCAAGAACTCATAGAGGACAAGTGAGATCCCAGAAGACTGGAGAAGGGCAAACATAGAACCTATCTTTAAAAAAGGGAACAAAAAGAACCTAGGGAAGTATAGACCAGTCAGCCTAATTTCAATATCTGGAAAGATTCTGGAAAAAATATTAAACCACCAATTTTTAAGTACCTAGAGTATAAAGAACAAATCATGCCAAACTAACCTAATTTCCTTCTTTGACAGGGTTACTTTCCTTCTTTGACAGTAACCCTGGATGGGGAGGAAGCAGTAGATGGAATAGATCTTGATTTCAGTCAGGCTTTTGACACAGTCCCACATGACATTCTCATAAGCAAACTAGGGAAATGTGGACTAGATGAAATTACTATTAGGTGGGTGCACAACTCGTTGGTACACCATACGCAAAGAGCAGTTATCAATGGTTCACTGTCGAACTGGCAGGGGGTACCTAGTGGGATCCCGTGGGGGAAGCAGAGTATGCTTATAAAATGTGGAGATGACACCAAGCTGGGAGGGGTTGCAAACACTTTGGACAACAGGATTAGAATTGAAAATGACCATGACAAATTGGAGAATTGGTCTGAATTCAACAGGATGAAATTCTATAAAGACAAGTGCAAAGTTCTTTGCTTAGGAAGGAAAAATCAGATTCACAACTACAAAATGGGGAATAACTGGTTAGGTGGTAGTACTGCTGAAAAGAATTTTAGGGTTATAGTGGATTACAAATTGAATATGAGTCAACAATGTGATGCAGTTACGAAAAAGCTAATATAATTGTGGGGTTTATTAACAGGAGGGTCGTATGAAAGTCACAGGAGGTAACTGTCCCACTCTACTCTGCACCAGAGAGGCCTCAGGTAGAGTACTGTGTGCAGTTTTGGGCACCACACTTTAGGAAAGATGTGGACAAATTGGAGAGAGTTGAAAGGAAAGCAACAAAAATTACAAAAGGTTTAGAAAACCTGACCTATGAGGAAAGGTGAAAAAACTGGCTATGTTTAGTCTTGAGAAGAGATAGATAGATAGATAGATAGATAGATAGATAGATAGATAGATAGATAGATAGATAGATAGATAGATAGATAGATTCTTTAGTCCTTGACTAAAGCAAATTAGATTCTCTCTCATACTGTCTTTTCACTGTCCTGAGTTGTCAGGTCTGAGAGAGAAGTGGAAACTCACCCCATAGTAGTGTCCGTCATGCTCACAGCCACAATGCCCCGGCAGGACGCACTGTTCCCCACTCCGCAGGTACCCGTCATTACAGAAACACCCTTCAGAACACAGGGAGCTGCAGCGATTTTCAAGAAAGGAGCCTGCACACAGGTCCCGACAGGGATGCTCACAAAGCTTGTAGTGACTGTTTGCTGGGCAGCGAGGGTCTGTGAAAAGCATTGGAAGAGGAAAATTGTTCAGAGATTTGGACAGGTATGAAACTTTGGCATGACTGTATCTTACACTCCCACTGTTACTAGTGAGGGCTTTGGGCTCGACGAGTCTCAAATTCCTCTTCAAAATAATAATGAAGGACAAGAAAACCTAACATAGAAGGCTAGGAATCCTTTACTTTGACGGCTCTGAATTCACCCTGGAAAGAGAGTGACACCCTAGAACTGGCTGATCTTCTCCTCCTGTAGAATATAACTCAGACCTTGTCTTTGACATGTCTACAATCCCTTTGGCAGATGTTAACTGGGAACTGGATAACAATGGAATTTGAGTTCCTGCTGCAAATATTCATGTAATTTGATATAGAGTATCACGTAAGGAAAGCCAGACCACCACCGGCACACAGTCCAATAGCACAGTTACACAGTGCTGCCTTACCACAGAAAGACTCGTTCCTCCAAGGTGAGATGGAGACATTCGCTCTCTGGCAGGCGGCCGCGTATGTCTGAATGGACTCGCACAGGGCACTGCTCTCCCGTCCTGACACACACAGGTCAAAGATGCAATCAGACAAATAGTGGCCTGGGTCAATCTGGGAGTGGCAAGCAGAGAACGGCCCATCAGGGTCCTGGATCACCCAGCACCGGGACTTGGACTGAACCAGACTTTCCTCCTCTTCACACAAAGGGCAGGAATCAGGGCAGCCACCATCACAGCCAGGGACATCCTCAGACTTCCCAGCCAAAGCCAAGTGGAAGGCGTCCTTCCCATGGGAGACGTTCTGCATCACAAAATCATCCTCAGCTGCTCCATTGAGGTTCACGCACAGCCCACAGGTGTGGCCTCGGTACTCAGGGGGGAGGCTGACAAAGAGGCTGTGGGCCAGGTCGTAGCTCACACTCAGACCAGAGTCGGCTTGCACAACTGTATGAAACCCATCCTGGTAAACGACGATTCCTCTTCTCTTGAGATGCACCGGGAGAGTCAGAGTCACCCCATCAATCTGAGTGAGGGAAAATAGCACCAAAGAGATCAATGCAGGAATTTATGCAGTCATAGATAGGGACCATTCTGGTCATTTACTCAGTCCCTTGCATGACCCAGGCCAGAAAACTTCACTCAGTAATTCCTGCAGTGGAGGGAATAATTCTTCTCTACTACATAAATGATACCAGCGAGCNAACCAGACTTTCCTCCTCTTCACACAAAGGGCAGGAATCAGGGCAGCCACCATCACAGCCAGGGACATCCTCAGACTTCCCAGCCAAAGCCAAGTGGAAGGCGTCCTTCCCATGGGAGACGTTCTGCATCACAAAATCATCCTCAGCTGCTCCATTGAGGTTCACGCACAGCCCACAGGTGTGGCCTCGGTACTCAGGGGGGAGGCTGACAAAGAGGCTGTGGGCCAGGTCGTAGCTCACACTCAGACCAGAGTCGGCTTGCACAACTGTATGAAACCCATCCTGGTAAACGACGATTCCTCTTCTCTTGAGATGCACCGGGAGAGTCAGAGTCACCCCATCAATCTGAGTGAGGGAAAATAGCACCAAAGAGATCAATGCAGGAATTTATGCAGTCATAGATAGGGACCATTCTGGTCATTTACTCTGAGTCCCTTGCATGACCCAGGCCAGAAAACTTCACTCAGTAATTCCTGCAGTGGAGGGAATAATTCTTCTCTACTACATAAATGATACCAGCGAGCCCAATATCTTGTGGCTGAACTACAGCATGTCCTTTAGAAAGATACGAATCTCCATAGGAACACTCCAAGTGAGAATAAATCAACCACTTCTCTTGGGAAGCTGTTCCTATAGATAATTACTCTCACTGTGACAATGCTTCCTTTCCAAAATGTTTCCTCTCATCTGCAATTTGAATTATACTAACTTCAACTTTCAGCCCCTGAATCCTGTCATTCTTTTGTCTGCTGGCTTAAAGAGAAACTCAGATATCTTCTCCCTACTTACAGACTGATCAAGATGCAGCTTAACCTTCTCTTCATAGAACCACAGTGTTAGAAGGGACCGCAAGGGTCATCTAGTCTAACTCCCACCAAGATGCAGGATTTGTTGTGTCTAATAAGCTTGAGATGTGAGGTAAAGATTTTTAAAAGATGTGAACAAATTGGAGAGAGTCCACAGGAGGGCAACAAAAATGGTAAGAGCATTACGCTCTGATGCACCCCAGAACAGCAATCCCAGAACACACGGCAATCAGAGCAAGACGGGCAGGTAGGTGATCAATCAAAACATGTAATAACCACAAACCAGTTAGGTCAGCAACAGTCTGAAGAAAACATAACAGTGCAAATGGCCGGTATGTAGCAGTGAGCGCTGAGTAGATGCACACACCCACACTATATCCAACACACACATAGGAATTTGAACACTAAGCTCAGGGAGCAGGAACCAGGAAACAAACAGGAACAGCAATCAGGAAGGCAACGAGCACACATGCCAGTCATCACAAACTGCTTTGGAAAACATGAGCTCTGAGAAAAGGCTTAAGGACCTGGGCATGTTTAATCTAGAAAAGAGAAGTCTATGAGGGGACATGATAACATGATCAATATGTAAAAGATTGTTACAAAGAGGATAGCAATCAATTGTTCTCCACGTCCTCCAGTGGGGGTAGGACAAAAACCTATTGGCTTAGTTTGCAGCAAGGAAAATTCAGGTTAGATATTAGGAAAAATTTCTAATTCTAAGGATAGTTAAGCTCTGGAACAGGTGACCTAGGGAGGCTGTGGAATCCCAGTCATTGGAGATTATTAAGAACAGGTTAGACAAACACTTGTCAGGGATGGTGTAGGTATATATGGTCCTGGCTCAGTGTGTGTGTGTGGGGGGGGGGCATGGACTAGATGACCTCATGAAGTCCCATTCAGACCCACATTTCTATGAAACAGATTGATTTTACACCACCTCCTCCAGGCCACAAACTATAATACAGGGTCAGTTGGGATTGTGTGTTTGGGAACTGTTGAGGCTGATCAAAGATGCTCAAGGGAACAAAGGCTCAAACAGCTTTGTGATCCCCCTCCCCCTGTGTGATTAACGAGGGAGTAGGGCTGACCTAGGACAGAAGGCCTTAAAAACCAGACACTAAGTGACCAAGGGAAGCTAGCAAACAGGGGAGTTTGTAAGAGGGAGTTGTAATATAATCGCTATGGTTAGGAAGGGCCGCATCACCAGTGCCAACACTGCTGTCTCCTCCAGACAGAGAACCTGACAGAGACAGAGAACCTGACCATGGATGCCTCTACCCAGCTCCTGGTGTGGATTTGCAGAGACTGTGACCTGCATTTCATACTCTCAGAAAGCCAGGCTTGGGGCCCGTCCACTGCTGGTGGAATCTCTCAGGAAGCAGGTGGGAGAGCTACAGGAGGAGGTGGCTAGGCTGAGGAGCATCCATGCCCATGAGGAATTCATTGAGAGAATTCATATGGAGACGTCCAAGGCTGAGGAAGCTCTCCAGCTAGAGAGGATTGCTGTCACGCCACCAGGATGCTTTGGCTCTGTTACAGGGAGGACACTGGCTGCTGGTTACTTCTGGCAGCAGGCAGTGCTCCATCCCTACTTCCAACCCACCCACCATAGTGATGAAGAACCATTATACTGCCCTGACAATGAGCGATGAGGAATCACCCCCAAAAGGTGGAGGAGGAGAAGCCATGTACCCCCAAGGCTGGGAGGATCACAGCTACCACCTCCAGGAGGAAACGTAGGGTAGTAGTGGTTGTTGACTCTCTTCTGAGGGGGACAGAAGCACCCATCTGTCAGCCTGACACGGCATCCAGGTAGGTAGGCTGCCTGCCAGAAGCCCATATCCAAGACATTATGGAGGGATTGTTGAGCATCATCCAGCCCTCTGACTACTACCCCATGCTACTCATCCACGTTGGCATTAATGATACTGCAAGGTATGACCCTCAGCAGATCAGAAGTGACTACAGGGCTCTGGTAACAGGGGTGAAGGAGGTGATGTTCTTTTTTATCCTTCTGGTCAAGGCTATGGGCCCAGGCAGAGACAGATGCATCCTGGAGATGAATGCCTGGCTGTGAGGATAGTGTCACCAGGAGGGCTTTGGTTCCTTGACCTCAGGATACTGTTCCAGGAAGAAGGACTGCTAAGCAGAGATGGGGTCCACCTTATCAAGGAAGAGGAAGAGGCCTCAAGTGGAGTATTGTGTCCACTTCTGGGCACGACATTTCAGGAAAGATGTGGACAAACTGAAGTCCAGAGAAGAGCAACAAAAATTATTAAAGATCTAGAAAACATGACCTATGAGGGAAGACTGAAAAATGTGGGGTTGTTTAGTCTGAAGAAGAGCAGACTGAGAGGGGAACATGATAACAGTTTTAAAGTACATAAAAGGTTGTTACAAGGAGAAAGGAGAAAAATTGTTCTCCTTAACCGCTGAAGATAGGACAAGAAGCAATAGGTTTAAATTGCAGCAACGGGGGTGGGGTTCCTAACTGTCAGGGTGGTGAAGCACTGGAATAAGTTACCTAGTGAGGTTGTGGAATCTCCATCCTTGAAGATTTTTAAGAGCAGGTTAGACAAACATCTATCAGAGATGATCTAAATCAGGGGTGGGCAAACTGCAGCCTGCAGGCCGAATCCGGCCCGCCAGCCGTTTTAATCTGGCCCTCGAGCTCCCGCTGGCAAGCAGGGTCTGGGGCTTGCCCCGCTCCAGTGCTCCAGCCAGAGACCAGGGTCGGGGGCCACTCCACGCAGCTGCCAGAAGCAGCGGCATTGCCCACCCCCACCCCAAGCTCCTACACGTAGGGGCAGCCAGGGGTCTCTGCTCTGCACACTGCTCCCGCCCCAAGCACTGCCCCTGCAGGTCTCATTGGCTGGGAACCACACCCAATGGGAGCTGCAGGGGCGGTGCCTGTGGATGAGGCAGTGCACAGAGCCACCTGGCCATGCCTCCACGTAGGAGCCGGAGGGGGAAAATGCCGTTGCTTCCGGGAGCCACTTGAGTTAAGTGCCACCCGGAGCCTGCACCCCTGAACCTCTCCCCGTGCCCCAACCCCCTGTGCTAGCCCTGATCCCCCTCCTGCCCTCCGAACCCCTCGATCCCAGCCCAGAGCACCCTCCTGCACCCCAAACCCCTCATCCCCATCCCCACCTCAGAGCTCGCTCCCCCAGCCAGAGCTTGCACCCCTTCCTGCACCCCAACCCCCTGCCCCAGCCCTGATTCCCCCTCCCACCCTCCGAACCCCTCAGTCCCAGCCCGGAGCACCCTCTTACACCCCAAACTCCTTATCCCCAGATCCCACACCCCCAGCTGGAGCCCTCACCCCCCCCACACACACCCCCCACTCCCCCATCCCAGCCTGGAGCCCTCTCCTGCACCCTGAACTCCTCATTTATGGCCCCACCCCAGAGTCCGCACCCCCAACCAGAACCCTCACCCCCTCCCACACCTCAACCCCAATTTTGTGAGCATTCATGGCCCGCCATACAATTTCTATTTCCAGATGTGGCCCTCGGGTCAAAAAGTTTGCCCACCCCTGGTATAAATAATACTTAATCTTGCCATGAGTGCAGGGAACTGGACTAGATAACCTCTCAAGATCCCTTCCAGTCCTATGATTCTCTGAGTAGTGTGCACATAAAGTCTGTGGTGTGCAAATGTGAACATGGGTGAGGAATTTAGGGAGAAACC
Organism: Platysternon megacephalum; assembly: GCA_003942145.1. Classification (NCBI taxonomy): domain Eukaryota; kingdom Metazoa; phylum Chordata; order Testudines; family Platysternidae; genus Platysternon; species Platysternon megacephalum. The sequence goes on from QXTE01000713.1 coordinate 85,055, forward strand.
TGACTATCATCTGGTTTGCAGCTAGACATTAAACCCACACTGTCCTGCTAATTGGGGATTTTAGTTATAAACTGCCTCTAAACTAGGCTAGTGTCGAGCAAAAATTGCAGTGTTGCAGTGACTGGTTTATTGGGGAAGGTTGAAATAAATCTGGGAAATGATTTTTTTTCCAATTTAAGTTCTTTGAGTTAATACTTTCCCAGTGAATTACCTTGACTGTCCCGTGGTGCCCTCTCTGCAGATGGATCTCAGTCCTGTTCACAAGGACAAACACCTCCGAGGTCACAGCCACAGGAACATGGGGCAGGTTTCCGTTCTTCACTTCCACTCTGAAGAAGGGTAAGGACTGTGATGCCCCACACAGTTCAGCAAAGACATATTTGCAGGTGCCCTGGGAATTGTATCGCTTCCCATCAAACGTAGTGTAATGGGGCAGCCCAGAAGCCCAGCAGATGCCGTTGGTTCGTTCGTGGCATCCGTAAACCCCCTTTCGAGTGCCACAGAATTCCCCAGGGGCACAGGCAGAGCGGGAGCACTGGACAGCGTGGGAGGAGCCGTCACATCTGCACAATCTCTGGCAATTTTCTCCTTCCCAGAAGCTTTCCCCTGCCAGGTGGTATCTGCCATTGTGGGTGCAGCCGCACTGCTCCGGAGGCACACAGTCAGTGCCACTCAGCACAAAGCCAGGGTCACACTGGCACCCTTCTTCACACGCAGTCCGGCAGCGGGAGGGCACAGCTGGGTGAGCACAAGAGGCCGGGCAGGAAGGTCCACAGAGCTCATAGTGGCTGTTGGGGGGGCAGATTAGCTCTGAAAGGGACATGAAGAGCAGTGTTAAATACAGAAGGAACACTCCAGGGAATCCTTCCAGGCAGTAAACCCAAGGGAAGGAATGAAATTGGGGATAATAAGACAGAGCATGAAAAGGAGAGAATAGGATAAATAGTTGTGTGAAAAAAATAATTTCATATTGGTTGGAATTTTGAAATGTACCTGAGCAACTTAGAGCAGGAATCCCAAGTGGGATTTGTGCTCCGAAATCATATAGGCACTTGTCAAAATTCTACCCATTAGAAATAGCAGTTTTGCATCTAAGATAAACACTGTTCTCCTGCTTATTATGATGTTATTCATTTCAAACTGGATCTGACGTAAGAGCTCTGTTGAGAAAATAATGACTCCTTTCTCTATCAGCATTGTAGTGCTGGCTCATACCTTGGTAAGGCACTTTGGGAGACCCGACATTGGAAAGCAGAGAGAGTACAAGTCCACAGTGTATCAGAAAAGCTAATTTGTTCTGAATACAGAAAACTGGGAGAGAAGAAATAAATTATCTGTTTGTCTTCATCATCTAAAGATGTTTATATTGATCTTTAAAAGGGAAGACATCAGAATGTAGCAACAGGAAGAGCCTGCAATGTGTGTAGCAATTTGGCTCAGGCTAATGTCTGAGTTGTTCAATAAGAGGAAGTATTACTAAAGAACATGTGTTTGGAATCATGTGCTTACCACACCCAGCCTGCTGTCTCCATGGCTCAATGGCAATGCCGCGACTTTGACACTGCTGGGCATAACTGCGAAGCACTTCACACAGGGTCTTGTGGCTGCCCCGAGTCGCGCACACATCCCTCACACAGCTCTCTACGTGAACCTGAGCATCAGCAGGCTGGTTACACTCTTTAAAAGGCCCAGTAGGATCCATGATAACCCCGCAGTAGCGCTGAGATCTGTACTGGGCTAGTTCCGCTTCATTACATTGGGGTGGGAGCCCAACGGCCGTGCAGTGAAAAGGGGAATCGGCATCCTTCCAGCTGTTGCCAAAGGTGACGGCATCATGGACCACAGAACCGTTTGGGGTTCGAAAATCATCGCTCCGGTTCCCATTGAAGTCTCCACCGAGTCCACAGAGGAACCCAGAATAGGCCTCAGAAACAGAAACCAACACATAGTAGGACCAGTCATAGGATACAGAAAGGCCAAAATCCGTCTGAACCACAGCAGATGAGCCGCTGAAATAGGCGTAGAGTTTCCCTGATGCAAGGACCAGGGGAAGATTGACCAGGGATCCATTCACCTAGAGGGAAAACAAGCCATGAAGAAATCTTTAAGAACGGGATGCTTGTCTGGCATGGGAACATCAGGATTCCCCCTGTGATGAGGATTCCATAGCAGGCATGTAGAAGTCTTTACGCTATCTTCCCCCACCTCAGGGGCAGGGAGGGCCATGACCATGGTTGGAGAAGGGGGAGAAGCCAGAGAATACCACATTCCAGCTTGTACTTGACTGGTGTAGCATCCCTTCAAGACAGCTGCGTCCACTCTGATTTAGAGTGGCCTTGTGGCTCTTGCCCAGCTACTTATTGGGAAAAAAGCAAAATGTAAGAGAAGTCATGGAAATGGTCTCACCTGCACCTGACCATACTGTCCTGCTGCTATGGCAATACGCTCACCGTAGACATCGAGCTCTACCAGGTGTGTCCAGGACACTACAATGGAGCCCCTGTGCACATTCTCTACTTTGATGGTGAAGTCGGGGAGTTTCCCAGGGGGGCCACAGTATTTGCTCAGGGTGTATTTGCAGGCTCCTTGATAATCAAACATGACTCCATCAAACGTGGTGTAGTGGGGATGACCAAACAGCCAGCAGGTGCCATATTTCACAGGGTAACAGCCTTGGACGCCATCCACAACGCTGCATGTCTCCAGAGCCCCACAGGCATGATCCTGGCACTGCATGGGCTGGGCAGGCTGCTGACAGCTGCATTTCCTACTGCAGGTGTCTGTCAGGATCACCTCCTCTCCCAGCTGGTGATACTGACCATTCAACGTGCAGCCGCACTGTCTCAGGGACACACACACTGCTCCGCTGAGAATGTAACCCTTGTTGCAAACACAGCCCTCTCTGCAAGGCTGGGGGCAGTACAGGGGGGCAGTGGAATCCATGCAGCTGGCAGGACAGGCACTGGCACAGGGTTCATAATGGCTGTTCTCTGGACAAGTGATCCCTAGAATCAAAGGAAGGTAGGAAGGAGAAAATTGTTAGCGCATGCTGAATCATATAAATGAACCAATGTTTGAGCACCTGCAACTCCCACTGAAGTCAGTTGAAGGGTGGGCCTATTAGCTGTAACACAGAGGGCAGTCTAGTCTGTGGGTGTCTAGACCGGGGCAGAACAGAGGGAGACCCTATTTATTGATAGGAAGTGCCACCGTTTGCATTAGTTAGTCTGGGAGTTAGGCAGGTAGGGAGAACTACTGGGTTTCAGTTTATTCAACTGCCTAAATAAAGTTGCCTCTGCCAATGCCAGAGATTATAGTATCTCTTCTGTACCTTGCAGGAGCAATACATCATCTGAATTTCACACATCACTGCCCTCCTCAGCCATATTCCCTGGATTCCCATTTCTGAATCCAGGACATAACATCCCTCTTTGTCCTCAAGTTACCTCAGGAATTTACCCTTCACCATCATGTCCTGTTCTCCAAACCATTCAACACCTTTCTTTGCATCAGACCTTTTTCTATCTCCTCCTCACCCTAGGGAAAGATAGTGCTATCTCCCATGCTGTCCCTGTCCCCCACCTGAAACATCACAGTTCCATAACATTCGATTCAATGAGGCATTATTGGCATGACCAGCTATACAAGCGTTGCCCAAGTGTAGGAAAAAGACAGACCCCTCAGGTATCTGTGAGAGGCAGGTATTGTCCACCCAGCATAGGGTTACACACATTTGGGGTTTGACCCCATGTCCTTTGGTCACTTCTGTCCATGCCTGATCCAGTGACAGATGGCTACATAGCACAATGCCATCTCTGCTGTCCCAGGGTTACGTGCCTCCTCTGCAGATCCATGATTCTCTTCCATTTCTCTCTTTACCCCCTGCTTCAGCCTCCCTTTCTGACAAAATAAATCACGTCCTGCTCTCCGAGACTGCAGCATTCCCCTCTGGGGTCAACCATTCTCCCCACAAAGTATTCTGCTGTCTCATCCCCTGTTCTAAAGCATCTCCAACCCTTCTCTGGACAAGGTATTATAACCTCCAGCAGGTCCAGGTAATTCTCAGCATGGGGTGGAACTGGACAAGAAACCTCCAAGGTAAGTTTTGTATGAAATCTAGGGGGCTGGACCAATGCCAATGTACACTAACTGAAGATCTGGTTGTGGAAATAAGCTATATTATAGCATCATATTCTTAACTGGCAGAATCTTGTAGATCATAATTAAAGTACATAGCCACATATGTACTTTTCTGTTTAGAATCAGATAATAATAGGTAACACTTTATATTAAGGTTCCATTTATAAATAGTTAATAAATGATGAATACATGTTTTAATAAATGATCAAATGACTGTCAAAGAGTTCCATTGGTTAACAGACTACATATGACCATCTATCTGTTTCATAGCTTTAAGACAGGAAGGAACCATTAGATCATTTAGTCTGACCTCCTGGATAAAACAAATCATACTGCTCATGTCTGTAACATGCTTATAGTACCCAATCATGTATTAACTTTTTATAAGCCATTTATAAATTTAACTTTATCCTAAAGTTTGATTGAAACCTATATACATTTAATGAGATTTAAATGATTATAGATGATAACAGGTGAAGTACAAATAATGAAAATTAATTATATAGTTTCAGGAAATAACCCAGATCATTAGACAGCAAAAATTACACTTTAAGTACTGGGCGGGCATATTGTACTCTACTGGGAATAACATATATTCTGAGAAAATCACGTTATTATTATTTACTATTTGTATTAAAGTAGCATCTAGACACCTGAACCGAGATCAGGGCCTTGTTATGCTAGACACTGTACAGATACTAAGAATAGTAAGAAACAGTCCCTGCATCAGACTTTACAACCTAACTAGACAACAGATGGAGAAAAGGGTTACTCCCGCCATTTTACAGATGGAGAACTGAGGCACACAGACTTGCCAAAGGTCACACAGGAAGTCTGTGGCAGAGCAGGAATTGAACCCAACCCCAGTTCAGTACCTTGCCCAAGGGGTCCATCCTTCCTCTCCAATACAGATGAAATTGTTAGCAATAATGACACCAATAATTTTATTTCTTACCTGCTCTCCCACCCCAAGAAAGTGGAATCCGAGAAGTAAACAAAGGGTCTGATTCTAATCTCACAGCTGCATACATCAGAAGTAACTCCACTGGAGCCAGTGTGGAAATGAGATCAGAATTAGGCCCAAAGGGTATTTCCTGTGTGACCTTGGGCAGACTTTGGCCTATAGGGGTGAGAATTGCAGCGCACACTAGTGTGCTATGCTCTAACTACCTCATGTGGATGCTGCTGGCATGAACTAAAGGGTAACTAGTTCACGCTAGCACAGTCCTGTATGAAAGACGACTATATTAACGTGAACTAGGTAACTTTTAGTCCACCCCAGCAGCATCCACATGGGGCAACTGGAGCGCAACAATTTGGTGTATTCTACAATTCACACCCCCGGAGTCCATACTGCGGAGCCGTGTAGACCAGGGGTTCTCAAACTGGGGGTTGGGACCCAGGGCCGGCGCAACCCATTAGGCGACCTAGGCGGTCGCCTAGGGTGCTGCTATTTTGGGGGCGCCGGCGCCCCGTCCGTCCGTTCAATTATGGGGGGGGGACCTTCCGCCGCCACTGCTGTTGGGGGCGGCATTTCGGGGGCGGGACCTTCCGCCGCCTAGGGCGCCGGAAGAGCTGGCGCCGCTACTGTTGGGACCCCTCAGGGGGTCACGAGGTTATTATATGGGGGGTCACAAGCTGTCAGTCGCCACCCCAAAACCTGCTTTGCCTCCAGCATTTATAATGGTGTTAAATATATAAAAAGGTGTTTTTAATGTATAAGGGGGGGTCGCACTCAGAGGCTTACTATGTGAAAGGGGTCACCAGTACAAACATTTGAGAACCACTGGTGTAGACATAACCTGAGTCTCTGCGTGGCTCAGGTCCCTATCTATGGAACAGCAGTGCCCAAGTGCTTAAGATCCTTTACACCAGGGGTAGGCAACCTATGGCACGCGTGCCGAAGGCGGCACACGAGCTGATTTTCAGTGGCACTCACACTGCCCGGGTCCTGGCCACTGGTCCAGGGGGCTCTGCATTTTAATTTAATTTTAAACGAAGTTTCTTAAACATTTTAAAAACATTATTTACTTTACATACAACAATAGTTTAGTTCTATATTATAGACTTATAGAAAGAGATCTTCTAAAAATGTTAAAATGTATTACCGGCACGCGAAACCTTAAATTAGAGTGACTAAATGAAGACTCGGCACCCCACTTCTGAAAGGTTGCCGACCCCTGCTTTACACACAGGATGGTTAGCTAAAGATTTGTAAAGATTTTACTCACCACAAAACTGGTCTGTTCTCCACTGCCCAACAGTGATGTTGGCTGCCTGGCAGCTCTCTGTGTAAGCGCCTAGAACCCCACACAGCACAGTCCGATTCCCCCTGGACATGCAGAGGTCATACATACAGTTTTCCACCAAACCTGCCTGGGATAGGGCCTGAGCGCAGGCTGTGAAGGGGCCTGGAGACATTTTCATAATGCCGCAGTAGTTGTGGCCAGAATAATGAGCCTGTTCAGCAGTGGGACAAGAAGGCAGCTCCTGGTCCTCCACACACTGGCGCCTGTCACCCTTCACCTGCCAGCTTGTGGCAAAGAGAGCAGCTGATGTGACTAAGGTGCCATTTGGAGTCTGGAAGTCATCGGAGGGGTCACCGGTCAGTGTCCCGCACAGGCCGCAGGTGAAGTTACGGTAAGTCGAGGGCATGGTGACCTCCACATGTTGAATCCCATCATAGGAAATCTCCACCCCAAAATCAGTGGCAACTTTCACAGAGAAGCCATTCTGGTGCGCTTGGATCTTCCCATTGAGAAGAGTGACCGGAAGGAGAGACTTTATCCCATTCACCTAGCAGGGGATTGATGAGAATAAAACACTGAGCTCTCCTCTAGTGATCTTCATTATAAAGTACTCTAGAGGCATTGGGACAGATCCTCAGCTGGTGTAAATCGGCACAGTTCTATTGCCTTCAGCTGAGCTACACTGATTTACAACAGCTGAGGATCATGCTCACTAGTTTATTTCTCCTCATGGCCCTGCCTTATCATCTATAAGAATCTACATGGGGAGCAGATTTCTGAGAGGAGAGGGCTCTTTAACCCAGCAGACAAAAAGGCAGAATAAGAATCAATGGCTGGAAGCTGAAGAGAAAGAAATTCAGACCGGAAATGAGATGCATTTTTTTTAACAGTGAGGGGAATTAACTATTGGAACAACTGACCTAGCAATTCTCCATCGCTAAGAATCTTTACATTAAAACTGCATGTCTCTTTTAAACATATATGCTCACCTTAACCAGAAATTATAGGACTGATGAAGCAATCAATGGGTGAAATTCTGAGGCCATGCTCAATGATCATAAGGGACCACCCTTCTAGCCAGAAAAATCTATGAATATATAGCATCTAAAGACCTGAAAGGGTTGTTTTTAGGACTGGATTTTTTTTTTTAATTTACATTACAAATCCAGGTTGTGCTTACCTGTTTTTTTCCTGAAAGACCCTATGGTCAACCAGAAAACTGAGAGGATTATGACATTAGAGACCCCATGCTAGTAAACCAGACTGATTGAGAGGGGAAGAAAATTTCATTGAGACTGTTTAAAACTCTGTTTTGTTTGCTTCTTTTGTTAACTCCTGTTTAACTCAGAATCAAAGAATCTCAGGGTTGGAAGGGACCTCAGGAGGTCATCTAGTCCAACCCCCTGCTCAAAGCAGGACCAACCCCAACTAAATCATCCCAGCCAGGGCTTTGTCAAGCCTGACCTTAGAAACCTCTAAGGAAGGAGATTCCACCATCTCCCTAGGTAACCCATTCCAGTGCTTCACCTCCCTCCTAGTGAAAAAGGTTTTTCCTAATATCCAACCTAAACCTCCCCCACTGCAACTTGACACCATTACTCCTTGTTCTGTCATCTGCCACCACTGAGAACAGTCTATATCGGGGGTAGGCAACCTATGGCACGCGTGCCGAAGGCGGCACACAAGCTGATTTTCAGTGGTACTCACACTGCCCGGGTCCTGGCCACCGGTCCGTGGAGCTCTTCATTTTAATTTAATTTTAAATGAAGCTTCTTAAACATTTTAAAAACCTTATTTACTTTACATACAACAATAGTTTAGTTATATATTATAGACATATAAAAAAACCTTCTAAAAATGTTATAATGTATTACTGGCACACGAAACCTTAAATTAGAGTGAATAAATGAAGACTCGGCACACCACTTCTGAAAGGTTGCCGACCCCTGGTCTAGATCCATCCTCTTTGGAACTCCCTTTCAGGTAGTTGAAAGCAGCTATCAAATCCCCCCCCCCCCCTTCTTCTCTTCTGCAGACTAAATAATCCCAATTCCCTCAGCCTCTCCTCGTAAATCATGTGCTCCAGCCCCCTAATAATTTTTGTTGCCCTCCATTGGACTCTTTCCAATTTTTTCACATCCTTCTTGTAGTGTGGGGCCCAAAACTGGACACAGTACTCCAGATGAGTCCTCACCAATGCCGAATAGAGGGGAATGATCACGTCCCTCGATCTGCTGGCAATGCTCCTACTTATACAGCCCAAAATGCCGTTAGCCTTCTTGGCAACAAGGGCACACTGTTGACTCATATCCAGCTTCTCGTCCACTGTAACCCCTAGGTCCTTTTCTGCAGAACTGCTGCCTAGCCATTCGGTCCCTACTCTGTAGCAGTGTATGGGATTCTTCCGTCCTAAGTGCAAGACTCTGCACTTGTCCTTGTTGAACCTCATCAGATTTCTTTTGGCCCAATCCTCTAATTTGTCTAGGTCCCTCTGTATCCTATCCCTACCCTCCAGCGTATCTACCACTCCTCCCAGTTTAGTGTCATTTGCAAACTTGCTGAGGGTGCAATCCACGCCATCCTCCAGATCATTAATGAAGATCAAATATTGAACAAGACCAGCCCCAGGACCGACCCTTGTGGCACTCTGCTTGATACCAGCTGCCAACTAGACATGGAGCCATTGATCACTACCCGTTGAGCCCGACGATCTAGCCAGCTTTCTATCCACCTTATAGTCCATTCATTCAGCCCATACTTCTTTAACTTGCTGGCAAGAATACGGTGGAAGACCGTATCAAAAGCTTTGCTAAAGTCAAGGAATAACACAGGAGAAAAAAACACTTGGGAGAAAATAATCTCTTTGCCAAACAGACTGCACTTTTACCTACTGGGACAAAGTGGTAATTTTATGTAATATTTTTCTCAGTGATATGCCTGGCAATGACTTTCTTGACTAGGGATAAGACGCTGCTATTGGTGCAGAGCAAGAGATGTGAGGGCAGGTGGGGGGCTGAGGGGCGAGGGGCAGGTGAGGAATGGGGCTGAGGGGAAGGGGCTGCAGGCAGATAAGGGAGGAGCTAAGAAGCAAGGGGCGCTGAGGGGCAAGCGAGGGGGGCTGTAGATGACAGGGGAAGGGGGTGAGAGGGGGCTGAGGGGCATGATAACAACGCTTAGTTCTTTCCCGCCTTTTTTCCGTCATCTCCTCTGCGCGTGCGCAGCTGGGAGAGCCCAACGGCCGCAGCGCGAGGCTGGAGCAGAGGGGCTAGGACGGCGCTGAGGGGAGCACGCGTGGGGATCTCCCGCCCCTCCCGTCCGCTGGCAACGGCAACTGGAAGGAGAGAGGGAGGAGCTAAATCCTGATTGGGGACAGGGCGGGGCTGGGGCAGGAGGGCACTGGGGGGCAGTACGGGAGGGGCTGGGGCAGGAGGGCACTGGGGGACAGTACGGGAGGGGCTGGGGCAGGAGGGCCACTGGGGGGCAGTACAGGAGGGGCTGGGGCGGGAGGGCACTGGGGGGCAGTACGGGAGGGGCTGGGGCGGGAGGGCACTGGGGGGCAGTACGGGAGGGCACTGGGGGGCAGTACAGGAGGGGCTGGGGCGGGTGGGCACTGGGGGGCAGTACGGGAGGGGCTGGGGTGGGAGGGACACTGGGGGGCAGTACGGGAGGGGCTGGGGCGGGAGGGCACTGGGGGGCAGTACAGGAGGGGCTTGTGTTGCTAGGGGGCTGTGGGAGTCTGAAGGCAGAGCAGTTACGCTGGGGCTGTGCTTATGTCATGGAGCCCCCAACTCACCATGATGTGTCCAGTGGCCCCCCTGGCCATGGCGATGTCCTGCCCGTAGACTGTCACCCGGACAAGGCGGATGCAGGGTGCCCCCTGTGCCGCTCCTGGCTCCTCACTCTCTGCCTCCACCCAGAATGGTGCCAGGCCAGAGGGATGCGGGGGGGCACACAGCTGTGACAGCATGTGGGTGCAGGCCCCCTGGAAGTGGTAGAGTCGCCCGTCGAAGGTACTGTAGTGCCGCCCTCCCCATGCCTGGCAGGCTGCTCGGCTGATGGGCTGACACACGTGGTACCAGGAGGCTGGGTGGCAGGCCTCATCCGGGGAGCAACCCCTTGCATGGCATGTCACCCCATCCTCCCCATACATGCACTGGCACCGGCGCTCGCACTTCTGGTTGCTCCAGAAGAAAGTGCCGGGGGGCAGGAAGTTGGCTGCAGAGAGAAAGCAGGAGATGTGAGTCTGTGCCCATCTGGGCAGGACGGGCAGATGAGGAAGGCAGCAGCTGCCTGGGCCTAGGTGGAGGGAGACACACATCTGGGAGCAGGGGAGATATGGTTAAAGGGAAGGATGGGGCATGGGGGGGTTGTTGGCAAGAGAGGGCCTGGAAGGCCTGGTTCTAGAGAAGGTTGGGGCTAGAAAAAGGGATGGGCTAGAAGGGAACAGAGAGATGGGGCGAGCGATGGGAGGGGAGGAAGGCGCCGGGAGAGGGGTGGGATGGACGAGGGAACGGGGCGGAAGGTGTTACGGTGCCTGGGAGAGAGGCTTAGACAGAGACAAAGGCCCAGAGCAGCCAGGCTTACACGTGTCATGGAAATCCTTGATGGGGTCAAAGTGGGGTGTGTGGATCAGAGCTGAGAAGAGACAGGGGGCTTAGCCAAAGCAAGAGCAAGGTGCAGGCTGTAATACACTGGTGTGAGAGAGATGTTGCCGCCCCCAACTGGACGGCAGTGCTGCGGCCTCTGCCACGCACCGTTGTAGACACAGCCGTTGGGCACAGCGAAATTGTCCACCTGGAAGGCCCAGCGCCCAGGGCTCTTGATGTTGCTCATTGAACTGATCTTCAGGATGCTTGGGGTCCGTGAGCCAGGGATGTTGAAGTAATTTTTGGACCCACCACTGTTAAATCCAGCCTGAGAGGGGAATGAACAGGAACAGGATCAAAGGAAGATGGCAGCTGTTTGTGCTGGAGAGAGACATGACTCCAGTGCTGCGGCCCCAGCTCCATGGGCAGCCAGAACCCAGGATACACATGGGTCCTGGCAATACCAGGTGGTCCATGATGGGGCATCTGCAGGCACCAGGCTCATCGGGAGAATCAGTTTTTGTACCACTGGGGGCTACTGGGCAGGAACAGGAGCACTGCAATGGGTCACACCAACTGGAAAAGTAACCAGGGGTAATGACTCGTCACTTCTGTGACCACTAAACTACACTTCACTCCAAGAGCTAGGAATACAAACGAAGGGACTCCCAGTCCTCCCACTTCAACCTCTTCTACTAGAGCTGGGATTGAACCCAGGAATCCTGACTCCCAGCCCCCTGCTCTGGCCCACTAGACACTGACCATGGCGGAGGCAGTATACCTAAAATTCGTTTTGGGGCTCCCCTATGGGGCAGACACTCCTGTGTCCCCCAAAAGGGAAAGAGACCCTGATCCAGCTGTGGGCTCACAGCTACCAGCTATGACAGACCTTGCTGTGAATAGACTCCAAGAACTCAGGAATCCTGACTCACATGCTTTGTTGAAACTAGAACTCAGGGCCTGGATCTTAGTCTCCTTTCCTAATCACTAGTACTAAGGTGATAGGGGCTTGTGAGTCCAGGAGGTAGCTACACACCTGGTAGTGTATGGGGATGGATGGATGGATAGAGAGACAAACGCTGCCTCCCATAATACAGAGAGATGGCCCTTCTAGACCCCATGTCCATTGAAAGTGTTACCCATGTGTGCTGAACATACCTTCTCAGCCTCCCAATTTTCCAGCCTGGAGTAATGAGGCGAGACCTACCTGAGCTGGGGTGCCCCCCAATCCAGTATGGGGGTCCCCACCACTCGCCGCCCCTGTTGTCCACTGGATGTCACTGTAGTGCAGCATGATGAAGGACAGGTCGCCGTCGGTGGTTAGAACCACCTGGAAGGTGTTCACCTACAACAGTGCAGCCACCGTGAGGAAGACAATCAGTGAAAATTCACAAACCAGCACCTAAGACCAAGTTCTCTCCACACGCCAGGTGTAGTCCCATGTTCACCCCCGACCCCCGCCTGTGTGGGAAGGAAGTTCAGGTGCCACGGCCTAATCAATGCTTGGTCTCTTTGCTGAGGTGGACAATGAATGGGTTAAATTAGTGTTAGTGGCAGGGAAGGGCGGGTTGTCATGTCCATGCCTGTCCCCTAGGAGATGTGCTGAGAACCACCACACTCACTTCAGACAAGCCACCAAACTGGCCACCAGGTGGGAATAATGGGTTATTCAATGAAACAACTGTTGAATATTTTGGAGGTTATGAACCAGATTCTGATCTCAGCTCATATAAATCAAGAGTATCTCAATTATATTCAGTGGGGTTCCTCCTGATCTACCCCAGGGTGAGTGATACTAACTTTGAGCCCTGTGCTCCTGCACCCCTTTAGTCCTCTGGCCTGAGGAGCTCTGCAACCTGGTTTCATTGTCTTTGAAAGCTAATGTTCCTAACAACGCATTTAATGAAGATTTATCAAGACAGTTATTGTGTGTTTAATTATAAACAGGCATTTATTTAATGCACATGAATGTAGGAGGTCATAGAGAGCTAGACACTCAACTGGTGTAAATCAGCATGGATTTCCAAGCAGCAATGCCAGTTCACCCCAGCTGAGGATCTGGCCCCAAAGCCCCACCCTCACCCCCTTTCAGTTGCTGTGAGAATTCCAGCTCTGACCCAGCAGCTGGCTTTAGCGAGATCCCTGTTTCCAGCCAGTTTTCCTGGAGAGATCAGATACCCTGGCTGAGGAAGTACAGGGGAGGGTGTAAGGAGCCACCCATTCAGTGGAGCCACTGAGCCATGCAGACCCTGCCAAAGGCTCACACCATTCACAGCTAGACATTGCACAATAGGGATTCAAGATAAACACAAGCCCACTCCTGCAGCTCCCACTGAGCTCAGCCACTGGACCACACACTCCCAGAGGTGGGGATAGAATCTAGGAACTTTTGACTCCCAGCCCCTCTGCTCTAACCATTATACACCACTCCCTACCCAAAGCTGGCACTAGAACCCAAGAGTCCGGAGTCCATGTCCCTGCTGTTTTAGCCGCTAGACTCACTTTTCCCAGATTGGGGAAAAGAACCCAGGAGTCCTGACTCCCAGCCCCTCCAGCTCTAACTACTATACTCCACTGCCCTCCCAGAGAACCTAGGAACCCTGGCTCCAGGCCTTCCCCCCTCCACTATAACCAAGACCCTCTGGTACTTTACCTTGGAGGATTTGGAGCCATAGAAGGTCACGCGGTCCCAAGTGGCCACAAAGAGCCAGGTCGCAGTGAACTCTTCGTGGGGGAAGTAGGTGTTGATGTCAGCCGTGACTCTCTGCAAGAGCTGCGGGTCTCGGCTCTGCCGGAAACACACCTCGCCCGTGATGCGGTTATCCACATCCGCCCAGAATGGCGCCACAAAGGCCCGGCCATCGGTCAGCGGGAAGGAGTCAGGTGTGAATTGGTTAACAGGGACGCCAAACGACACCACACCATTATTGTTCACCTGGGGGTGGAAAAGGAGCTGAGGGTCTATCTTTTATCACCACACATATCTTTCTATCCATTCCCCATACTCACTGATCAATTGATCAATCTGTCTGTCTCTCTATTTTGTATGCAGTGTCATAGAATCATAGAATCATAGAATATCAGGGTTGGAAGGGACCTCAGGAGGTACCTAGTCCATCCCCCTGCTCAAAGCAGGACCAATTCCCAACTAAATCATCCCAGCCAGGGCTTTGTCAAGCCTGAACTTAGAAACCTCTAAGGAAGGAGATTCCACCACCTCCCTAGGTAACCCATTCCAGTGCTTCACCACCCTCCTAGTGAAAATTTTTTTCCTAATATCCAACCTAAACATCCCCCACTGCAACTTGAGACCATTGCTCCTTGTTCTGTTCTGTCATCTGGTGTCGTAGATGTGTCAGCCCCAGAATATTAGAGAGACAAGGTAGATGAGGTAATATCTTTTTTATATATTTTAATAATATATTATGACCTGAAGAGCTCTGTGTAAGCTCGAAAGCTTGTCTCTCTCACCAACAGAAGTTGGTCCAATAGAAGATATTACCTCACACACCTTGTCTGTCTAGGTATCCATCCCCAAACATACTGATTTATCTGTCCCCTACGCTCTTCTGTGTAGCAGCTTAGCTTTTTATATTCTTACGTGGTCCTTGTCACTGCACACTCAGTGGATGTTGGAGCCTGTTTGTGCAGACTCTTTTTACTGGCTACGGAAAGGCATTTGGTGGATACCTTGACCTCAGTAGACCTCATTGCTGCCCTCTCTAAGGACCCCACCCCTGGAGGGTAGGTAGTTCAGCCTCCCTGGATCATTCCACCCATGTGATCTCTGCATTGGTTAAGCCAGGTGGCCATTCTATATTGACTGGGCGATACCGATGCCTGCCCACTAAGCACTGGACTGAGACCTCATCCACTCATTTCTCAGAGGTCACCAAAGAGCCTGCCAGCAGAGGAGATCATCCTAGGGTTTGGGCTGCTGAGGAGAACACTCCCACACAGAGGGAATGAGCAACTTACGTAAAGAGAGCGGTAACTCCTGTTGTAGAAGGAGAAGCGCACTGAGATGGGGATTTCAGGAGACGCCCCATCGTCTGCCTTGGGGGTTCTTCTGTCTCCGAACTTGGGTCCATATGGGTACATGAGTGTATCTGAGGAGACAGCGGGGGGTACTGAACAGTGTCATATGGAGAACCAGTTGTCTGTCTGTCTACAGTGTAGTTGTAGCCATGTCGGTCCCAGGATATGAGAGAGACAAGGTGGGTGAGGTGATATCTTTTATTGGACCGACTTCTGCTGGTGAGAGACAAGCTTTTGAGATACACAAGAGCCCTTTTTCAGGTCTGGAATAGGTAATCAGAATGTCACAGCTAAATGCAAGTTGGGACAGATTGTTTNGTAGGTAGTTCAGCCTCCCTGGCTCATTCCACCCATGTGATCTCTGCATTGGTTAAGCCAGGTGGCCATTCTATGTTGACTGGGCGATACCGATGCCTGCCCACTAAGCACTGGACTGAGACCTCATCCACTCATTTCTCAGAGGTCACCAAAGAGCCTGCCAGCAGAGGAGATCATCCTAGGGTTTGGGCTGCTGAGGAGAACACTCCCACACAGAGGGAATGAGCAACTTACGTAAAGAGAGCGGTAACTCCTGTTGTAGAAGGAGAAGCGCACTGAGATGGGGATTTCAGGAGACGCCCCATCGTCTGCCTTGGGGGTTCTTCTGTCTCCGAACTTGGGTCCATATGGGTACATGAGTGTATCTGAGGAGACAGCGGGGGGTACTGAACAGTGTCATATGGAGAACCAGTTGTCTGTCTGTCTACAGTGTAGTTGTAGCCATGTCGGTCCCAGGATATGAGAGAGACAAGGTGGGTGAGGTGATATCTTTTATTGGACCGACTTCTGCTGGTGAGAGACAAGCTTTTGAGATACACAAGAGCCCTTTTTCAGGTCTGGAATAGGTAATCAGAATGTCACAGCTAAATGCAAGTTGGGACAGATTGTTTAGCATAGGGAGTAAGCACACACTAGTGGCCAATTAATACCTGCAGTTATAGGACAAAGGGGGTTGGTGGGTTACAGATTATTGTAATGAATCATAAAACCAGTATCGGTTGAGTCCATGACTTTAGTGTCTAGGAAAGTTAAACTTGCAGGCAGTCTTTTGAAGGCACTGTGCAGGTTTCCTTTGAGGACGAGGACTGACAGGTCAGATACGGAGTGATGGCTTTGTGAGGAGTGTTCGCCCACCAGTGATAGGGTGGTTTTGGTTTTTGTCCCACCTTGCATTTAGCTGTGACACTCTGATTCCTTTTTCCAGACCCGAAGAAGGGCTCTGTGTAGCTTGAAAGTGTGTCTCTTTCATCACCAGAAGTTGGTCCAATAAAAGACTTCACCTCACCCACCTTGTCTCTCTAGTATCCTGGTACCAACATGGCTACAACAACACTGCCTCATCTCCCTATCTATCTTGCCTATAGTGGCTATCTGTGTATTTATCCTGTCTGCCTCCCTACATAAGCAATGTGTGCATCTATCCTGTCTGTATCTACACATCACCACAGCTCCAATGTTGCACCCATCTGCCTGTGGTACTAGAAGCCCAACATTGTGCCCCTGGGGCAGGGACTGACTCTTAGGCCACGTCTACATTACCCGCCGGATCGACGGGTAGCAATCGATCCCCGAACGCGCTCCCATCAATTCCGGAACTCCACCAGGGCGAGCGGCGGTAGCGGAGGCGACGGGGGAGCCGCGGCCGGCGATCCCGCGCCGTGAGGACGGGAGGTAAGTCGAAATAAGATACTTCGACTTCAGCTACGCTATTCCTGTAGCTGAAGTTGCGTATCTTACATCGACACCGCCCCCTAGTGTAGACCAGCCCTTAGTGCTCATGCAGCGCCCAGCACGATGCGCCCCCAGTTCTCACTGAGGCCTCTGTTTGTTACTTTGCTAGCAGCCATGGAGGAAGAGAGAGAAGGACGTGGCTGAGGACAGTGGGAACTGCACAGGAAGAGGTGCTCATGCCCACAGTGCAGTGGGAAGGGAGCAGAGCAGAGACTAGGGCTAGATGAGCCTTGGGAGCTGGGAAGGGAGTAGGTAGAGAGGCAGTTTCTGTGAGACGGGGGTGGAAGTTGTGCCTGAAGTGAGCAGGGAGCTGGGAGGGGGCTGCTGAGGGTTGGGGTGATGTGGTCACCCCTCTTTATACATGGCAGTAGGTGGCAACAGCATCCTGCCCTCAGTGGAGTTTGGGGGGGGGCATAGAGGAAGGAGCCACAATAGCTAAGATGAGAGGAGATGGAGGCTTGGATAGGATGTGATGGAGCTTAGAGATCCAGGGGGTGCAAGAGGAGGTGTCCTGCCCAGGGTTGAGTCCAGGTGTCTCTGCTGGGGGCACAGAGATCACTCCCTTGGGGTACGTTCAGTTCCACTTGGAGGTTGACCCCACACTGGCCAGTTTCACTTCCTGCCTCTCATCCATTTTGCTCCCTGGTGGGGATCCCCAGCATGGCTGGGAAGTGTTTGCCCCAAACCATGCACCTGCCTGGACTTAGGGGTAATGACTGGCCCCCAGCACCCTCCCCCCCCCCTACTAACAAGGACAAACACACCTCACAGCTAATGCCCCCCTGCTGCATGTGTGGAAATGAGGAATGACTGAAGTCCACCTACCTGTATCAGCCACCGCTGCCCCGGAGAGCACCTGCAATGCTAAAATCAAAGGGAGATTAACAGAGGCAGGCAGTGGCTGGGTGGCCTTGCTTTCTGGCTGAGATACTAGCCCAGGGCACAAGTGCTGAGAGCTCTGCAGGGGCATTTTTTGTTCATAGAATCATAGAAGATTAGCGTTGGAAGAGACCTCAGGAGGTCATCTAGTCCAACCCCCTGCTCAAAGCAGGACCAACACCAACTAAATCATCCCAGCCAGGGCCTTGTCAAGCTGGGTCTTAAAAACCTCTAAGGATGGAGATTCCACCACCTCCCTAGGTAACCCATTCCAGTGCTTCACCACCCTCCTAGTGAAATAGTGTTTCCTAATATCCCACTGCAACTTGAGACCATTGCTCCTTGTTCTGTGATCTGCCACCGCTGAGAACAGCCAAGCTCCATCCTCTTTGGAACCCCCCTTCAGGTAGTTGAAAGCAGCTATCAAATCCCCCCTCACTCTTCTCTTCTGCAGACTAAATTAGCCCAGTTCCCTCAGCCTCTCCTCATAAGACATGTGCCCCGGCCCCCTAATCATTTTCACAGACTAGGGCTAGCGGAGGTAGTGGCAGTGTAAGCTTCCCACTACATCTATCCATCCCCATACACATCATCTATCTATCTATTCCCACACATGATCTATCTATCTATCTATCTATCTATCTTTAATGTATTTGTCTATGTCTTCTTTAATCTATCCATCCATTTGATCTAATCTATCTGATCTGTATAAAATCTCAGAGACAGGATCCTGGGCCAGCTGATCCTTGGAACTGATCTACTCTGCTCTCTCAATTCCCCTAAAGTCAGATAGCTCAATAGCCACATTGCTAACAACCTTTCCTTTAAGTCCTCCACAGAGCATCCAGCAGGGTCCCCCAGCCTGCTCAGCCCTGCCTGTCACTGAGGAATGACCTAGCAGCATTCTCTGAAGGTTTCAGGCTGTTCCCGACCAAAGCAGGAAGCGCAAACAGGCTGCCAGCAACTCCCTTGCTCTCCTATCACTGGTTCAGGCATCTCTGCTGATAGAACCATGGCGGTACCTCTCGGGGGCAGAGATGCCATCCAGGTAGTCAGGTCCCAGGCTGGTTAGGGCTTCTTAGGTCAAAACCAACATCCATCAACCCAGAAGCCAACAGCCAGACAGACTGTCTGTGAGAAGTCAGGTACCTGAGTCTCTCGGAAGTGGGCTAAGAACCCCCAACCTCCTTTCACACAGGTCCTCAAGGGGGTGATGTTCAGTCCCTACTGCTCTTGGTAGGGTTCTGGAGCTGAAAGGCGCAGGTATTCCAGTCCCATGAGCCATCTACTTTGGAGGGATAGCTCAGTGGTTTGAGCATTGGCCTGCTAAACCCAGGGTTGTGAGTTCAATGCTTGAGGGGGCCACTTAGGGATCTGGGGCAAAAAATTGGTCCTGCTAGTGAAGGCAGGGGGCTGGACTCGATGACCCTTCGGGGTCCCTTCCAGCTCTAGGAGATAGGTATATCTCCATATATTATTATTAACAGCTGCCCTGGATCAGAGCCAATGTCCTGCCTCTGAATGTGGCTTCAGAAGAAGGGACAGTGACTGTTCTGGGGTAATCTGCCTCTAAGATTCCTTCTAACACCCCTACAGGTTGGCTTCTCACAGAGGGGAAGGGTGGCCCAGTGGTTTGTGCACTAGCCAGGGAGTTGGGAGACAGGTGTTTAGTTCCCTGCTTGGCCTCAAATGCCCTAGGTGAGCTACAGTAAGTCAGTTCTGTTCTCCACCCATACAACAGGGATGACAGCACTGCCCTGCCTTATAGGGCTGTGTGAAGATAAATGTGTTAAAGGCTGAGTTACCCAGATACTAGGGTGATAGGGGCCAGATGAGCCCCTAAAATAGACAGACACCCCAAAGCAGGAGAAACAACAAGGAGTCCTTGTGTCACCTTAGAGACTAACAAATTTATTTGGGCGTAAGCTTTTGTGGGCTAGAACCCACTTCATCAGATGCATGAAGTGAAAAATACAGGAGCAGGTATAAATACATGAAAGGATGCGGGTTGCTTTAAAAAGTGTGAGGTCAGTCTAACGAGACAAATCAATTAACAGCAGGATACCAAGGGAGGAAAAATAACTTTTGAAGTGGTAAGAGAGTGGCCCATTACAGGCAGTTGACAAAAAGGTGTGAGTAACAGTAGGGAGAAATTAGTAATGGGGAAATTAAGTTTAGGTTTTGTAATGACCCAACCACTCCCAGTCTTTATTCAGGCCTAATCTGATGGTATCCAGTTTGAAAATTAATTCCAGTTCTGCAGCTTCATGTTGGAGTCTGTCTTTGAAGTTTTTTTGCTGAAGAATTGCCACTTTGAGGTCTGTTACTGAGTGACCAGAGAGGTTGAAGTGTTCTCCTACTGGTTTTTGAATGTTATGATTCCTGACGTCAGATTTGTGTCCATTTATTCTTTTGTGTAGAGACTGTGGGCCACTCTCTTACCACCTCAAAAGTTATTTTTCCTCCCTTGGTATCCTGCTGTTAATTGATTTATCTTGTTAGACTGACCTCACACTTGGTAAAGCAACCTCCATCCTTTCATGTATTTATACCTGTTCCTGTATTTTTCACTTCATGCATATGATGAAGTGGGTTCTAGCCCACGAAAGCTTATGCCCAAATAAATTTGTTAGTCTCTAAGGTGCCGCAAGGACTCCTCATTGTTTTTGCTGATACAGACTAACATGGCTACCACTCTCAAAGCAGGAGAGTTTATAATGGGATTCTTGGGGTTACGTTAACTAGAGCAGGACAGAAGTGCTGTTTTGTGAAAGACTTTGTTCTGAATAGGAAATAAATGTCCCAATTTTGAAATTCTCCACAAAGGAAAATTTTGAAAAAAAAATTCATTTCAGGTCAATCAAAATGTTTCATTTGGACAAAACTGAAATGTTTGGATTCAATTTTGACTTTTTAAAATGTTTTGTTATATTGTTTTCTATTCTCATTCAGAATTTTAATACTTTCAAATAAAAGAGTCATTTCAAAATGAAAAGTTTAAACAGCACCTTTTGACATAATTGGAACATCTCCCCCCATTTTCTTCTGAAACAAATTTCTGATGAAATTGACCTAATTTTGCAAAGCATTTTGATTTCAGTGGATCTGTATATGCCAGCTGAATATGGTTTTGTCAAAGTTTCTCTGAACAGTTCTAATTTTAACCTTTATTGTGGCAACTTCTCATTATCCATCTAAATGGCTGATCTTTATTTTGCATCCTGCTAAGCTCTGGCCCTCACTGTGCCAGTGAGTTCCACATACTAATTCTTTTGCGCCGTTTTGAATTTGCTTCTTTTCTGTGTCATTGGAAGTCCCTTTGTTTTCATGTTAAAAATCAGGGTGAATAAAATCTATCTTCTCTCTCCCATTCATTACACTCTATATATTTCTCATCGCCCCTCTTTTTTCCATGGCAGGCTTCTTTCACTCTTCCCATAGCCCTTCCAAAATCATTCAATCCCAGGTTGGTACTTACCCAGTGCTAGCAGTCCTGGAAACAGCAGGTGACACTGTCTTGTCATTTCTGTCCCCTTGGCCACTTAAATCAGAAACTGTATTGAAAACCTAAGAATTAATCCTAAACATGTCTTGCATTTCCTAGTGCCTTGAATCCTGAAGGGTCGTAAATTGCCTTACAGGTTGTATACACCAGGCTTGTTCCCCCCCCTGCTGAAATGCAGCTGCCTCTGGGTGAGAAATAGCAGCTGTTTTACAGCTACTCAGCAATGCTTCACATGGATCGCTCACCTAGCATTACAAGGCGGCCAGCTCTGGGGTGGGGTGCAGCAGATGTCTCTGGGAGGGGTGTGTGGTTTAAAGGTTACAGCTGAGGCTGGGAGTCAGGACTCCTGGTCCTATTCCTATGATGGAGCGTGATTTAGTAATTAGAGGGAGGATTGTGACTCCTGTATTGTAGGGTCTGCCACTGGAAGTCACTTCCCCTCTCTGTGTCTCAGTTTCCCTAGTGCTAAAATGAGGACGACCTCCCAGGGGTTCTAAGGTTGCATGAATTCACGTTAAAGAAGGGCTCCGTGATCCTGGGATGAAAGGAACCGGAGTCAGTTCACCCACTTCTGGGCGGAGGAGCAACACAGTGACTCACCCAGCACTGAAATGCAGCCACTTCTGGGGTAAGGAGCAACAGTTGGGCAGCAATGCCACACAGAGGTCACTTGCCCAGCACTGAACTGCAGCCACGTTTGGGGTGGGCTGTGTCAGCTGTTTAACAGCCACACGGCAACTTAGATCACCTGGGGAGGGTCCAAGACATGCTCCTTTCCTTTCCAATGGTTCCACAAATATTCTCCTCTTAAAGGAGCGTGAGATCAGCTGGAACTGAGACATGGGAATAAAGCTGCTGCCTCTTACCTGCCTTCCATCAGTGTGATCCCCCTAAATGCTTCTCAGTCCTGCGTGAGGAGCCTGGTGTCGTTCTGCAGGGCAGGGGGGTTTATACCTAACAGCTCAGGGGCGTAACTTACCGGGAGCAAATCCTGGGTGCATCATAATACTGAATAGATCCATTTTTCACCTCCAGCTCTGCTGGGACTCTTGGCAAGACCCGTTTCCCCCTCCAGCTCCCTGGGCACTAATATTAAATGGATTTATTGTGTTTCTTCTCCAAAGCCCTTGGCAAGAAGCAGGGGCAATAAGGCAATAATGAGCTGGAAAGAGGCAGGAGTGCTAATGGGGGAGGGGGGGTTGGCTGCCCCCATGGTGTCGCCACCGGACAGAGGGTGGGTTTGCCGGCGCCTTCTCCGGGGAATGCATGGACACCTCTCTCGATGCCGGGAGCCGAGGGGCAGGAGCAGAGAATGAAGCAGGTACAGATTACATGGCTAAGCCATCTTGCTGTTGGCAGCGGGGACAGATAATGAGTGGGGTCTAGTGGTCAGAGCAGTTAGGCTGGGGAGCAGGACCCCTGGGTCTGGGAAGCGAGTGGAGTCTAATGGGTTAGAGCAGGTGGGCTGGGGAGCAGGATCCCTGGGTTCTATCCCTGGCTCTGGGAGGGGAGTGGGGTCTAGTGGTTAGAGGAGGTGAGCTGGGGATCAAGACTCTTGGATTCCCAGCTCTGGGAGAGGAGTGGAGTCTGGTGGGTTGGAGAAGAGTGGAGGCTGGAAGCCAGGACGCCTGGGTTCTGTCCCCAGCTCTGGGAGGGGATGGGGAGTAGTGGTTCCTAGTCGGGACTGGGAGTTAAGATGGGCATGTGATTATGAATCATCCTATTGTCTTCACCAGGGCTGTCCAGGTGTCACCAAGAGCAGAATTTGGGCCATGGCTAAGTGTGAGCCAGAACAAACCCCATGTCCCGGGGGCAGGCTGTGCGGCTAACACTAGGGAGGGTTAGGCCAGCACTCTGAGGGTCCTAGAAACAGCAACCCTGCCTCTGACACCCGCTGGGCTGGGAGGGGGGTGGTATAAGCACCTTACAAAGCAGAGCCGTGCATGGAGTTTCTCAGCACGCCCATTGCTCCACCCCAGAGTGACTGGGGATCAGCTGGGAACCACGACCCTCCACAAGGGAGGGGCCTGCGCTGAGGATGGGTGGGGAAGAAGGAACTCCTAAGAGCTGGACAGAGAGGCCTGACCCTCTCCTAACTATGTGCTGGAATTCCCCTCCTCTGCACCCCCAGTCCCTCATGAACCCCGTTCCCTTTCTCCCTGGGGCACATTGTATTCTGGGCCCTCTCGCGCCCCACGAGTTGCCCCATGGCCCATTGCAGTCCAGGGAGCAGCTCCCACTGATCCCTATGGGCCATGGGGCCAGCCTGGGTGTTTCTCAGCCTCAAGAGGGACATGTTCCCATAGTGTCCAGGACCAGAAGACCCCCCCAGACTGGGGAAGGCCTTTATGAGCCAGGTTCCCCAGTCAGACTACATCTCCCATGTTAAATCATGGTGTCCCACCCTGGCATCATGGCCATCGCAGGGCCATGGTCATCATACAAGCTGAAGCCCAGCTGGGGATCCCAGCATGTAAGGGCAAAGGAAAGCACAGGGAGCCCAAACTACAGCTCCCATGAGGGACTTCGGCAACGTTCTCACACCAAAATACTTGGGTTGTTGGGGAAAGACTGAAAATGTCTTGGAAATCAAACATTTCCATAGGGAGCTGACATGGCGCCACAAGTCCTTTAGCAGGAAAACCTAGTGTTCCACCGGAAAAGAGAGTGGATAGACATTTCCCAGCAGTCCACGCGGAGTGCCGAGGGTCTGGTTCAGGTCGGGGCAGTGCCATGGGGTCTGTCCAGTTCAGGCTGGGCAGCATGCCAGGGGGACCGATTCAGGCCGAGGGAATCATAGAATCATAGAATATCAGGGTTGGAAGGGACCTTTAGTCCAACCCCCCGCTCAAAGCAGGACCAATCCCCAATTAAATCATCCCAGCCAGGGCTTTGTCAAGCCTGACCTTAAAAACCTCTAAGGAAGGAGATTCCACCACCTCCCTAGGTAACCCATTCCAGGGCTTCAGCACCCTCCTAGTGAAAAAGTTTTTCCTAATATCCAACCTAAACCTACTGCAACTTGAGACCATTACTCCTCGTTCTGTCATCTGCTACCACTGAGAACAGTCTAGATCCATCCTCTTTGGAACCCCCTTTCAGGTAGTTGAAAGCAGCTATCAAATCCCCCCTCATTCTTCTCTTCTGCAGACTAAACAATCCCAGTTCCCTCAGCCTCTCCTCATAACTCATGTGCTCCAGCCCCCTAATCATTTTTGTTGCCCTCTGCTGGACTCTTTCCAATTTTTCCACATCCTTCTTGTAGTGTGGGGCCCAAAACTGGACACAGTACTCCAGGTGAGGCCTCACCAATGTCGAATAGAGGGGAATGATCACGTCCCTCGATCTGCTGGCAATGCCCCTACTCATACAGCCCAAAATGCCATTAGCCTTCTTGGCAGCAAGGGCACACTGTTGACTCATATCCAGCTTCTCATCCACTGTAACCCCTAGGTCCTTTTCTGCAGAACTGCTTCCTAGCCATTCGGTCCCTAGTCTGTAGGGATTCTGCATGGGATTCTTCTGTCCTAAGTGCAGGACTCTGCACTTGTCCTTGTTGAACCTCATCAGATTTCTTTTGGCCCAATCCTCTAATTTGTCTAGGTCCCTCTGTATCCTATCCCTACCCTCCAGCGTATCTACTACTCCTCCCAGTTTAGTGTCATCTGCAAACTTGCTAAGGGTGCAGTCCACGCCATCCTCCAGATCATGAATGAACATGCCATGAGGTCTGTTTCAGGCTGACTGCTGTGCCATGGGGTTCAGCGTAGGCCAGTCGGTGTGCCATGGGGTTTGTCCAGTTCAGGCTTGGTGTGTGCCATGGGATCAGCTAAGGCTGGTGGTGGGGGATGTGCAGGGGGTCTGGCTTGGCCCAGTTGGTGTACCATGGGGTCCAGTCCAAGCTGGCTGGCATGCCATGGGGCCTGGTTCAGGCTGAAGGACATGCCATGGGGTCCAGGCCAGGCCAGTTGGTGTGCCATGATTCCAGTTCAGACCACCTGGCATGCCGTGAAGCCAGGTTCAGCCTGGGGTTTGTGTCATGGGTCTGGTTCCTGGGTGAATCGGGTCAGTTGGTCCAGTCCGGCCCAGTGGCCAGATCCCATAGCTGGGCACCGAGGGAACATACAGGCCCCAGCACTCATGGAATGGTGGCCCCAGCTCTGGAGCCCATAAACCCAGCTTCCCAGCGCTGGCCAGTCCCGGATTCATTGCTTGCTGATTTCCTGCTCTCACCCCCCAGGAGAGGCACAGCCCGCTCAGCCATTAACTGCCTGGGGAGCAGGCCATCCGTCTCCTTCAGCAGTGTGCCACAGTGTGTAATTACAAACAGTGGGAGCTCTCACCCTCCATGGCCTGCCATTGTTCTCGCCCCCACACGCTGGCGCCCATTATCCACAGCATGATTAGTCATTAGGAGCTGGCTTGGGGGAGGGGGATAATGAGCCATCAGCCAAGCTGAATGAGACCCAGCACAGTTAACTCCATAATATATGATATGGTGTGTGGGTGGATAGATGATGGGGTGTGGGGGGATGATGGGATAGATGATAGGGCATGTGGGAGTGGTTAGATATATGATAGGGTGTGGGGAGGATGGGTAGATGATGGGGTGTGGGGGGATGATGAGATAGATGATAGGGTATGTGGGAGTGATGGTGGCAGGGATGGGTAGATGATGGTGGGGGGGTAATGGATAGATGATGGTGGGGGGATAGATAGATGGTTGGGAGGATGGATAGATGGTGTGGGGGATGGATCGATGATGGTGGGGGGGATGGATACATGGCGGGGGTTATGGATATATGGTGGGGGGGTGGATAGATTATGGTGTGGGGATGGGTCGATGGTGGGGGGGGGATGGGTCGATGATGGTGTGGGCGATGGATTGATGACGGGGGGGTGGCTAAATGGGGGGGGGGTAGATGGAGGACAGATGGTACCTAGTAGTTGCTATGGGGAACTGACACCTTTCCCCAGCTGTGCCCCTGGCACTGCTCCTTTTGACACGACCTGAGGGCACTGCTGGTCGCTCCCTGCTGGTGTGGGCGGCAAAGGGGCTGTGGTGTCGTCCCTTCTCCCTGGAGGCCTCCTCACCAGCAGCGGCCGAGCTGTCCGCTCGCAGTACTGCTCTCACCCTGCCCCGGAGAAGGCCCTGGCCAGCACCCAGGTCCCTCAGCCAGGAGGCAGGATCATGGGGAGCAGCATGCCAGGGGCCTCTTCACCCTCACCTCCAGGTGACACAGTGGCACCTACCAGCCCACGGTCCACGTGTCCCAGGGCTGGGGGAGCTGACAGCTCTGGGCACTATGGGAGTATCATGTCTCCATTGAGGCTGAGATGCCCCAGGCCTGCCCCATGGCTCATGGGGATCTGAGGGAGCCACTCCCTGGGCTGTAGTGGGCAATGGGGCAGCCCCTGGGGAGTGAGGGGGCCCAGAATGCAGGGGCTAGGGGGAGGGGAACAGAGCAGGGAACAGCCACTCCTCCTGCTTGGCGGTGGGGGCTGGTCAGAGGAAGGGGCCCCTGGGGCAAGAAGCCTTGGGAGAGGCCGAGATGGGGCAGCAGGAGAGAACATGGGGGGCACTGGAGGGGCAGCAGGAGGTCCCCAGCCCCTCTCTTTCCACTCTGGGGATCCCCCCATGACCCTGCCCCCAGCCCTTCTCTATCTGCTCTGGGGATCCCCCCACGACCCTGCCCCCAGCTCCTCTATCTGCTCTGGGGATCCCCCCATGACCCTGCCCCCAGCTCCTCTATCTGCTCTGGGGATCCCCCCATCACTCTTCCACTGGCCCCTCTCTATCAGCTCTAGGGTCCCCCCACCCCCATGGGATATCAGTGCTTGGGGGCTCCTGACAGATCAAGGCTCTGGGAGAAGTATCAGGGCAGGGGGCTGATGAGAGGAACTCAGTGTGTGCCCTTGCCTAAGCAGCATCTCTGGAGGGGGATGACACCCCACGAGGCTGGGAGTCTCATTAGCCCAGGGGCAGGGGAATCCAACAGGGTCAGGTGTGGATAGAAGAGCCAGTGCCCCTCAGTCCGTGCGCTGATCTCTACAAGGGGAATGAGCCTGGGGCTAATGCCAAGCCCCAATGCTGGCTCTTGGCTCCATGCATCAGTGCCCCCTCGTCAGGGCACCCAGCAGCTCAGCCCGTCTCCATGTTCCTGTACCCCCAGCCTGTCTCCAAGGGGCTGGGGAGATGGGGCAGAGGTGTGGGGATTGGACTGGAGAGGCAGGCCTTGCCCTGGGCTGGCATATACTGAGTGCTGAGCTCGTGAACCTGACGCTCAGCTCCAAGGCAGGTGGAACTTTCTAACTCTCAGGCTTGGGTGAAGGTTGGTGTGAGGGCACTGGGTAGGGAGCCAGGACTCCTGGGTTCTGTCCCGGCTCTGGGAGGAGAGTGGGGCAGGGTGTTGGCACCAGGGGCTACTACCCCTGAATGGATCTTTAATGGCTCCCAGCGGAGCAGATTACTGTCCTACCAGTGAAAAAGGTCCACAGTAATTAACTTGCATACACTGCAGTTTATTGGAGAAGGAATTACACAAGCAGCAAAGGGTTACATTAAGCACATAACTCCTATGTTAGACAGAGCTATACATTCCTCTTAGAGAGCCTCTCGTTCACAAACATACACAAACAGGCCCTGCGCTAGCCTCACACAGTTCCTGCTTGGCAAACAGAGAAGGTGGTTACCAAATTTTATGGACAAATTCTTCTCTCCAGGTCTGGTCTCCTCAGCCCTCTGGTCTATCTCGGATTCTTTCAAGGCAAGGCCTTGGCTTCCTGGAAACCCCTCTGGCTCACAATCCTACTCGAGCCCATGGAGCAGAGTTTTGGCTACTCTGTCTAACAGCGTTGCTTCTTTAAGCGTTAATTAAGGAATTCCCAACTAGGGTGACCAGATGTCCCAATTTTATAGGGACAGTCCTGATTTTGGGGGCTTTTTCTTATATAGGCTCCTATTACCCCCCACCCCCTGTCCCGATTTTTCACATTTGCTGTCTGGTCACCCTATTCCCAACAGTAATTTAATTTGCTTGATTTTTATACTCTTTTTCCTCAAAGGAATCACGTCTTAAAAGCATGCCCAGTGGGTGTGTGGCTACTAATTTTTACCTAATTAATACTTTAGGAGGAGACTGCAGAGTGGTGCCAACTGAACATTACCCCACATTCCCTCCCTTATCAATCATTCACTTCACTCCCCTGCATGATGTCCTTCAACAGGGCCAAGATGCCCCAGTCAGCCCATGCTCCACTCAGGATGTTCTACTCGTGATGTTTGGTTTCAAGTGGACATATTTGCTGACCCAAAGATCAGTATTGATCATACACGCACCCTGGAGCCAGTCAGTTTCACCTCTGGCAACTGCCTGATGCTAAGAGAAGGATTCTGCTCCCAGAATCCTCTTTGGCGGTTCAGTCATGTCAAGCCATGTTCCCGCACCATTCATTCAGTACAGCCACACCAATTCGGCACCATCCCAACAGTCCCCCATTCAATATTCAATTACCAAAGATAATTGTAATATCGCATCAATCATACCCACAGTTTGTACGCTAACTATTAGATCATGTGTCTCCTTTTCTGGTTTTTATAAAACTCAAAGCATTATTTTACGATTTTTAGTAGCATAATCCAACAGCTCAATCTTATAAATTTTCCATAAAGCCTGTTTTTTCTGATATTGCTTACACATTTGGTATTCAAAACAGAAACATACAAGGAATAATGCTGCAGTTTTAGAAATTTAAAATAACATTGCCCATTCAACATCATTTTATGCTGTTACTTGACATTCAACATTATACCAAGCACACATTTGAGATCTTATTTTTTCTGCAGCTTTTTAAACAATTTTATACTTTCGAGCAAGCATACGTTTTACAGATAAGAACATAAGAACATAAGAACATAAGAAAGGCCGTACCGGGTCAGACCAAAGGTCCATCTAGCCCAGTATCTGTCTACCGACAGTGGCCAATACCAGGTGCCCCAGAGGGAGTGAACCTAACAGGCAATGATCAAGTGATCTCTCTCCTGCCATCCATCTCCATCCTCTGACGAACAGAGGCTAGGGACACCATTCTTACCCATCCTGGCTAATAGCCATTTATGGACTTAGCCACCATGAATTTATCCAGTCCCCTTTTAAACATTGTTATAGTCCTAGCCTTCACAACCTCCTCAGGTAAGGAGTTCCACAAGTTGACTGTGCGCTGCGTGAAGAAGAACTTCCTTTTATTTGTTTTAAACCTGCTGCCTATTAATTTCATTTGGTGACCCCTAGTTCTTGTATTATGGGAATAAGTAAATAACTTTTCCTTATCCACTTTCTCAACATCACTCATGATTTTATATACCTCTATCATGTCCCCCCTTAGTCTTCTCTTTTCCAAGCCGAAGAGTCCCAGCCTCTCTAATCTCTCCTCGTATGGGACCCTCTCTAAACCCCTAATCATTTTAGTTGCCCTTTTCTGAACCTTTTCTAGTGCTAGAATATCCTTTTTGAGGTGAGGAGACCACATCTGTACACAGTATTCGAGATGTGGGCGTACCATGGATTTATATAAGGGCAATAATATATTCTCTGTCTTATTCTCTATCCCCTTTTTAATGATTCCTAACATCCTGTTTGCTTTTTTGACCGCCTCTGCACACTGCGTGGACATCTTTAGAGAACTATCCACAATGACGCCAAGATCTTTTTCCTGACTCGTTGTAGCTAAATTAGCCCCCATCATGTTGTATGTATAGTTGGGGTTATTTTTTCCAATGTGCATTACTTTACATTTATCCACATTAAATTTCATTTGCCATTTTGTTGCCCAATCACTTAGTTTTGTGAGATCTTTTTGAAGTTCTTCACAATCTGCTTTGGTCTTAACTATCTTGAGTAGTTTAGTATCATCTGCAAACTTTGCCACCTCACTGTTTACCCCTTTCTCCAGATCATTTATGAATAAATTGAATAGGATTGGTCCTAGGACTGACCCTTGGGGAACACCACTAGTTACCTCTCTCCATTCTGAGAATTTACCATTAATTCCTACCCTTTGTTCCCTGTCCTTTAACCAGTTCTCAATCCATGAAAGGACCTTCCCTTTTATCCCATGACAGCTTAATTTACGTAGGAGCCTTTGGTGAGGGACCTTGTCAAAGGCTTTCTGGAAATCTAAGTACACTATGTCCACCGGATCCCCCTTGTCCACATGTTTGTTGACCCCTTCAAAGAACTCTAATAGATTAGTAAGACACGATTTCCCTTTACAGAAGCCATGTTGACTCTTGCTCAAGAGTTTATGTTTTTCTATGTGTCTGACAATTTTGTCCTTTACTATTGTTTCAACTAATTTGCCCGGTACCGACGTTAGACTTACCGGTCTGTAATTGCCGGGATCACCCCTAGAGCCCTTTTTAAATATTGGCGTTACATTAGCTAACTTCCAGTCATTGGGTACCAAAGCCGATTTAAAGGACAGGTTACAAACCTTAGTTAATAGTTCCGCAACTATTATTAATCTAGTTGACCGTTCTGTTTGGTCTACTGTGCCTTGATTAGTTTGTATTTTCATATCCCAATCTGTATCATTTTACTCTATTTTCCTTAAATTTGGTGATGCTAATCTAGGGTGAGTCAGAAAGGTTTTAGTTATCTGAGGGTGCCATTGATATTGTTTATACTGGAAATAAGTTATATTTTTACAAGTACATTACATTCCTTTGTCAATAGGCCAGGTTATTTATTACTACATTACCGTTTTCCATTTGATACCAATATATGTCTTGGTTTATTTTATATAATTCCCACCATCCTTTTTCCACTGTAAATTCATGGTGACGTTACCCCCTTTTTTATCCAAATTTCAATTTCCTTCTTTAACCAAGGTACCACATTCCCATTGGACTCCTAGTATTTGCTTCCATCCTAATCCAGGTATCCACCATAATCCATTCCCTTCTGGTACTATTTCATAGTCCCCTGTTTCATTTCCCCAGGCGCTGTTACATTTTTTGTTGTACGTGAGTCTATGTGAGTTCTGACTGTTTTGCATAAATACTGTGTGGTGCCTTAGTTTTCCTGCGTGTTGCACCAATGCTTAGGGGGTAGGAACAAGGACGTGTGACTTGCTAAGACCCTTGAGGGCCTTAAGGCTACTCAAGTTGCTTGTACATAAGCTATAGAAGGTGCTTTTCATAACCTAAAACCTAGGAGCAGGGATGCAACCAGGTGCCACTTTGCCTGGGAATAATGACAGGTTTCAGAGTAGCAGCCGTGTTAGTCTGTATCCGCAAAAAGAACAGGAGTACTTGTGGCACCTTAGAGACTAACAAATTTATTTGAGCATAAGCTTTCGTGGGCTACAGCCCACTTCATCAGATGCATAGAATGGAACACACAGAAAGAAGATATTTATACATACAGAGAACATGAAAAGGTGGGAGTAGCCATACCAACTGTAAGAGGCCAATCAACTGAGATGAGCTATCATCATCAGGAGAGAGAAAAAAACCTTTGAAGTGATAATCGAGATGACCCATAGAAGGTGTGAGGATATTTTAACATATTTTAACATGGGGAAATAGATTCAATTAAATAAATTTGTTAGTCTCTAAGGTGCCACAAGTACTCCTGTTCTTTTTGCCTGGGAAGTGAGCCGAAGACCAGGAGGAGGAGCAATGGGCGTCTTGGAGGTCGGGTTGCTAGAAGCTGGGCAGTCTGTGGTTGGGAGAGGGGCGGGGAGTCCAAGATGGACTTGGCTAAAAGTTACCGATTCCCATGCCAACAAGTCTGTTCCACATTGTGTACCTGTTAATTAATAAACCCTCCGTTTTACAATGTTGGCTGAGAGCTACAGCTGACTACGGAGCTGAAGCGCAGGGCCCGTTGGCTTCCCCAGGAGCCACGCCCAGGCGGACTCACTGCGGGGATGCTAAATGCCCTGAGGTCAGACACAGGAAGGCCAAGACCACTTAGGCTTTTTTTGCCCCAGCAGCAGTGTGAGGGGCAGCATGCCTGCCAGGGTTTTGACTGGCTTTTTAGAGAGCAGGTTTAGAACATTAGCCTGGTGACTCTGTGACAGACTGTTGATTATTCACTCCTTAGGGACTAAGATTACAGAAATCTTAAATTTAGATTCCTCGTGTATATACACACTATGATTACAATCTGGAATTAACCACGTTATATGTTTAGAACCATTGTGACATTTTTGTGTTGATTTGGTTACATTAACCCATGTTTATCCTTCCATATATTACATATTGTCCCCATCTAGGTATGGCATCTTAAAGCACATTTATGTTAGGGTACTTTTGTTTGAACACTTTAAATACAGATTTATTACCATACCCCCGTAAACAGGTGTTTTTGTGTGCATCAATTACATTTTCATTGATATATTTTCATATTTTCAATAAAGTTATACAATTTTACAGTTGATCCTATAGTTATGACTGGACTTTTAGTTTTATTTTTAAACCAAGCCCCTTGAATTATGTATTCCTGGGTTGCTTTTTTCCAATGGTGTTGATGTGTTTGAGGGTTTTATTATGTGGTGTATGTGGGTCTCACAATTCCCCAGTGTTGGTATTAATTGCTTGGGATATGTTGGCCCTCAATGCATATGCACCATTTGTTACACTTGAAGTCCCTAAACACCTTTTGTTAGTTGGATTATATTCCCTCTTAACTACTAAAGCATGTTTTCCTGAAGCTTCTTGCCACCCTTTTGTTAATATCTTGGATGTTAATCCCTGTACCCACACAGAAATACATGCCTTATTTGCTACATGAAATGTCCACATTCCCTGAGTGTCTTTTATGGCCTCAAAGGGAATGACAGATTCTGTTACCATAGAGTGCCAGATTCCCCCATCTTCCACATTCTTCCTTCGTATCATCCCCTTTACCGGGTTTAGCAACTTGATATTCCTTTACTGAGTTGTGGAGAGCTTTTGTACTGGAAAATCAGTTACCTGGATAGAAATTTTCTTTTATTCCCTTTTACTTTGCTTTCTTTTAGCCTTTTTTTCCCTTCTCCCTTTGATCCTAGTGAAATAAATGCTGCTACAGTCAGGGCCGGCTCCAGCGTTTTGGCCGCCCCAAGCGGCAAAAAAAACAACAACAAAAAAACAACAACCCTGCAATCGGCGGCACTTCGATGGCAGCTCTACTGCTGCCATGTCGTTCTTCTGAAGAGCCGGACGTGCCGCCCCTCTCCGTTGGCTGCCTCAAGCACCTGCTTGATGCACTGGTGCCTGGAGCCAGCCCTGGCTACAGTAAACATTATCAGAGAAACAACTCTAACATGACTTTTATACAGCACTTTTTTGCAGAGGTTGGCTTCAAGTTGTTGCCCACAGTAAAGTTTACTTTGGCTAGGACTTTGATTAAATCTGCACTGTTATCTATCCCAATACTGGAATTTAGACTTTCCGAAAGCTTTTTTTTAAAACTTCCCCCTCCTCAGAGAATTACGCCTGGAGGCTGCTTTCAGATTTTGAGATTTTCCTATACTGAGAGTATATCAAAAGCAGGACGCCTACTACACAACCAGTGAGGCCACTGGGTAATTAAGGTCTCCTTAGCACCTTGGATCACCCAAGAAGAATAAAGCCAATATAGAAGAACTAAAGAAATTTGCATTCATCTTTACAGTTAAGAAATTATAGTAAAGATTAGTTTACTAGAATTCTTTGAGAGGATTAACAAGGATATAGTCACGGTGATTTAGTGAATATAGTGTACTTAGATCTTCAGAAAGTCTTTGAACCCTTACTGAAGGATTTTAGGCAAGGTGAGCTCTTATAGGATAAGATAGAAAGTTCTTTATGGATCAGGTTTCTGAGTAGCAGCCGTGTTAGTCTGTATCTGCAAAAAGAACAGGAGTACTTGTGGCACCTTAGAGACTAACAAATTTATTTGAGCATAAGCTTAAATTTGTTAGTCTCTAAGGTGCCACAAGTACCCCTGTTCTTTATGGATCCATAACTGGTTAAAAGATATGAGACAAAAAGCAAGAATAACTGATTAGTTTTCAGAATGAAGAGAGGTAAACAGTGGCGTTTCCAGGGGTCTGTACTGGGAAAAGGAAGTACTGTTAAATGATCTATATATTAAAAAGGCAAACAATGAAGTGGCAAAAATTTGCAGACGGCACAAAACCTCAAGATAGTCAAGTCCAAAACAGACTTTAAAGAGTTGCAAAGTGATTTTACAAAACTGGGTGACTAAACAGATGAAATTCAGTGCTGACAAATGCAAGGAAATGCACGTTGGAAAAACATAATTCCAACTATACATATAAAAGAATGGGATCTAAATTAGCTGCTACCACCCAAAAGAAAAAAAGATTCTGTTATCATTGTGTATAGATCCCTAAAAACATTCACTTAATGTGCAACAGCCATATCGGAAAAAAAGCACAGAAAAAAAAGCAACCAAAATAATCAGGGGTCTGGAACAACTTTATATAAGAAAAGATTAAGAGTAGGACTTTCCGACTTGGAAAAGAGATAACTAAAGGGGGAATACAACAGAGGTCTATGAAATCCCGACTGTTGTTGAGAAAGTAAATAAGAAAGTGTTATTTACTTTTTTATATATGACACAAGAACTAGGGGTTACCAATTAAGATTGCGAAGCAGCACATTTAAAATAAACAAAAGGAAATAAAACAGGAAAATTAATCTGTGGAACTTCTTGTCAGAAAATGTTGTAAAGGCCAAGACTATAACAAGGTGTTTTTTGTTGTAAAAGAAAGAGATAAATTCATAGAGGCTGTTAGCCAAGATGGGCAGGGACGGTGTCCCTGGCCTTTGTTTGCCAGAAGCCGGGAATGGGCTGCAATGATTACTTGGTCATTGTTATTTTCTCTGAAACACCTGGCATTGGTCATTGTTAAAAGACAGGACGCTGGGCTAGATGGACCTTTAGTTTGACCCAGCATGTTTTTATGCTTCTGCCCCTAAGTAGGGTGCTCATTGTATTGAAATTTGAGTAATTTAACAATCTTCTGGCTTATTCTTTAGCTGGAATCGTGTGGCACAGTCAGGTCTAGTAATCACATCGCCAACAAGCCATAGCAAATTTCACAGCATACTTCTTGCTTCCATAAATGTATAGATTAACCTGCAATAACATAAACAAACAAAACAAAAACAAAACACATAAGGCCTCTGACCGGACCTTATAGGTTAGTACGTACCGTGCATTCATTTCTGAACATTGTTATATTTAGTCCCTTGGAGTATAATTGGATTTGATCAGAATGTTTTACACGTCTCCATCTGGAGTGGTTATTAAAACTGCCCAGGACTGGCCATATACTTAACTGTTAACTGGAAAGGGTTTCCTTTATGTGGGGATTATTTTACTTTTGTTTACCGATTACTAAGCATTACTGTGTTTTCTATTTTTCATCGATATTTTAATTATTCCTTTGGCTCTTCCTTTTGTTTGTGTTGATTTCTCTGTCCAAATGTTTTCCAATGTCTGCATCAAACTTGCTACCCAGATCTTCTTCTGAACCTGCTCAGGCATTTGTTTCTTTGATGTTAACAGGAACTCAGCAGTTCTTATAATTTAGCCTGTTATTAATTCAAAGAGGTTAATAACATAACAAAGAATCAATTAACAAATGACAAATTCAGTACAGAGAACCATTTAGTCCTGGCCACTACAACAGGGGTAGATTTACAATTATATTTTTATAATATAATAATGGGATCTCATCTGCCATCTGGTTTCTGTACAAGCCAGATTGGGGCGTTGCAGGGGCTTTGACACTTTACTACTATCCCTTGTGCTTTTAGATCCTGCAACAGGGTTTGGGTTTTTTATGTGGGGAGCAGCTTCTGCTGGATAGGCAGGGCCGGCTCCAGCGTTTTTGCCGCTCCAAGCGGCGGGGGGGGGGGCGCGATCAGCAGCAGCTCTACCGCCACCGCTTAATTCTTCGGCGGCAATTCGGCAGCCGGTCCTTCCCTCCGAGAGGGACTGAGGGACCCGCTGCCAAATTGCCGCCGAAGAGCCGGACGTGCCCATCACTGTGACGGGTTGGATCACAGAAACCCCCTTGGGAGCTGCCGCCCGATGTGCAAAGACTACTTCTATTCCTGTTTTCCCTGCCAGCTCAGTGGCTTCAGCACCCTGTCTTGCTGAAGCCAGACACACCCGTCTGCTCCAACACAGACCCAGGGTCTGAATTACCTGCCCCAAAGCTGCAGGTTTACCTGAAAACAGCTCACAGAAGTGTGCTTGTCTTTAGCACTCAGATGCCCAACTCCCAATGGGGTCTAAACCCAAATAAATCCGTTTTACCCTGTATAAAGCTTATACAGGGTAAACTCATAAATTGTTCGCCCTCTATAACACTGATAGAGAGATATGCACAGTTGTTTGCTCCCCCAGGTATTAATACATACTCTGAGTTAATTAATAAGTAGAAAGTGATTTTATTAAATACAGAAAGTAGGATTTAAGTGATTCCAAGTAGTAACAGACAGAACAAAGTAAGTTACCCAGCAAAATAAAATAAAATGCGCAAATCTATGTCTAATCAAACTGAATACAGATAATCTCACCCTCAGAGATGCTTCAGTAAGTTTTTTCTCAGACTGGACACCTTCCAGGCCTGGGCACAATTCTTTCCCCTGGTACAGCTCTTGTTCCAGCTCAGGTGATAGCTAGGGGATTCTTCATGATGGCTCCTCTCCCCCTCTGTTCTCTTCCACCCCTTTATATATCTTTTGCATAAGGCGGGAATCCTTTGTCCCTCTGGGTTCCCCCACCCCTCACTGGAAAAGCACCAGGTTAAAGATGGATTCCAGTTCAGGTGACATGATCACATGTCACTGCAAGACTTCATTACTCACTTGCCAGCACACACATATACAGGAAGACTCACAGGTAAATAC
Organism: Platysternon megacephalum; assembly: GCA_003942145.1. Classification (NCBI taxonomy): domain Eukaryota; kingdom Metazoa; phylum Chordata; order Testudines; family Platysternidae; genus Platysternon; species Platysternon megacephalum. The sequence goes on from QXTE01000713.1 coordinate 122,141, forward strand.
AGCCATCTGCAGACAATGGTTCTGGTTAATGGGAGTCATCAAGATTCCAAACCACCATTAATGGCCCACACTTTGCATAATTACAATAGGCCCTCAGAGTTATATTTTATATTTCTAGTTTTAGATACAAGAGTGGTACATTTATACAAATAGGATGATCACTCAGTAGATTATAAGCTTTGTGATGATACCTTACAAGAGACCTTTTGCATGAAGCATATTCCAGTTACATTATATTCACTTATTATCATGTTTTTATAAAACCATATAGACTGCACAACCTCACACCGCCCCTTTCCGTTGGCCACCCCAAGCACCTGCTTGCTGCGCTGGTGCCTGGAGCCGGCCCGGTGGATAGGAATACTGAGCACAGGGCCGGCTCCAGGCACCAGCGCAGCAAGCTGGTGCTTGGGGCGGCCCAGGGAAGGGGGCGGCACGTCCGGCTCTTCGGCGGCAATTCGGCGGTGGGTCCCTCTGGGACGGAAGGACCGGCCGCTGAATTATGAAGCGGCGCGGTAGAGCAGCTGCCAAAGTGCCGCCGATCGCGGCTTTTTTTTTTTTTTCCCCTCCCCTCTTCGCTGCTTGGGGCAGCAAAAAAGCTGGAGCCGGCCCTGACTGAGGAGCTGCCTTTACACATTTTTTTTCACTGTCTTTACCACTGCCTTTTCTTTCTAGCCCAAACCATGAGAAATTTCCCTTATCCACTTATTGTCTGTTTCCCACCCCCGTGGGGCCCCACCTGTCTCCCCGGAGCTGAGCCGCCTGGGACTGGGGCAGAAGCCTGGCCAGTCTCAGCCAGGTGTGGGGGGAGGGGAGAAAGGGGGTAGGGTGGGGAGCTTGGCTGGGCCCCTCCAGGGGAAGTGCATTGTGAGGGAGCCCGGCTGGCCTGGCTGATCACACCACTCCCGAGGGACTGGAGCGATTCCCGGCCCCGGGACCAGCCCTGGCTGCGCTGCCGGCTCAGCCTGGCAGACAGTCGCCGGTGAGTGCGGCCGGGAGGCAGGGGGTGGGGAGTGGGTCTCTGGGGGGTCTGGGGAGGTGCTGGGCTGTGACGGGGCAGGGAAGATCTGTGTGTGTTGGGGCACTAGGGAGTGGGGGTTCTGGGGGGGTGCTGGGCAGTTGTGGTGGGGCTGTGGGCAGGGGAGTGCTGGGCAAGGGTGGTGTTATGCAGGGCGCTGTGCATTTGTGTGCAGGGCGGGGGGGGCGCTGGGCATAGTGGGTCCGGGGGGGCTCTGGCCATAGGGAGTCGTGGGGGTTTTGGGTGGGGGGACTGTGTGGCATGGCATGGGCCCATCCCCCACCCCCCACCCCCCCGAGGGGAAGGGACATGCTGGCAGCACAGGGCCAGGCGGGCCACTGTGTGTCTGGCAACTGCCGGTTTGTAAATAGTGCCCTGCACTGGGCTGGGTGGAGTGGGGCTGCCCCTGCCGTGCCCCATTGCCCCTGGCTGGCCCCTCGCTCTGGGGACTGTCCTCCCCACACCATGCTCCTTTGCCCCCACAAATATGTTTGGTGCCGGGCCCACAAAAGGTTAATCCGGCCGTGCACATTGACACCAACCCCTCACGCCCGATGGCCTCCAGACCCAGCGGTGGGCCTGGGCTCCACCCACCCAGCAGCAGCAGCAGAAAAGCGAGGGGGGGTTTCATCTTGGCCAGTCCCTTCGACTGGGAGCCACTGGGTTGGGATGTGTGAGTGAAACAGCAGCTGGACTATCTATCTATCTATCTATCTATCTATCTATCTATCTATCTATCTATCTATCTATCTATCTATCTATCCCCATCCACCCCATCTATCTATCTATCTATCTATCTATCTATCTATCTATCTATCTATCTATCTATCTATC